>CALSCE010009442.1:5514204-5563428 GCA_943593645.1 Bovichtus variegatus | reverse complement strand
TCTGTCTGTCTGTCTGTCTGTCTGTCTGTCTGTCTGTCTGTCTGTCTGTCTGTCTGTCTGTCTGTCTGTGGATGAGTCAGGCAAGCATGTGGCTTACAGTGAAATGTGACTACTTGTCTTAGGAAAAGCTGCAGAATGAATGAAAGCATTATGGGAAACCTTTTTATATGTCTCGCTTAGCACAACTCATTTGCGAGACATTTCATGTGGGCTGAACAGAGACAAAGTATCAAGCAACATGGAGGATTTGGTGAACTGACACTATTGCACTGAAACAGACTGAATAAGCCCTTTTTTTTTTCTTCATGATATGTTAAGTCAGATCCCCCCCCCCAAAAAAAACTGCTGAGTTTATGGACTCGCAGCAAGTTTCTAAGGAAGTCGATCTGTGATGAGCTTCTTGAATGTTGCTTTTCAAAGAAATGAGCTGGCACTTAGACGTGGGTCAGTTCCGCTTTGGGGAACTCCAGAGAAGTACTGAGCCCGTTCTGATGTGGTCGGGTTCATGTGTTCAGCAGAGACCAGTGTTCAATATCTCTTTCTACTGGGTTTTGAGATTTTAAAAACCCCTTTGTCCAGGATAGTATATGTAATACCGGTCTCTCTGCAGTCACAGTATGTTTATGTGATTGTTTACATCCATTGAGTTCTGAAATGTTAGCATGGAAAATACTTGGTAACAGTCTGTACGGCAACATTATTACATGGTGAGATTCGATCACCTATGATAAAACTGTCATACTATATTCACTGTGTGCATGTCACTCACTTCTCAAATCTAAAATCTGTTGTGCTGGATTGTAATTGAGGCCTTTTTTAAAATTGACATAGTGTTTTTGGGAGATCTGATAACAAGTAGACAGTCGTAAATACAAGTGTACTAAGTGGTGGGGGCTGGGTAAAATTTAAAATCTTTCAATTTTGATGCCAATGCAACACCTCATTTTGGTTCCAAAAGCCAAAACAATACTTTTTCAGGACTATTATTAACATATTTTTCTACCAAACCTCTTTTTTTCCCCCCAATTTGATAAAATATGTGAAAACTTCTCAACATTGCCATAATTGTTTACTACTTTGTTTAACTTTGCCTGGAACAAAATACATTTTATTAGGTACTGAGAAATAACAACCATGAGGCCTTGACAGCAAAAACACAAAAACAGGTTTTTAGCTTTTCTTTAGAAAGAAATGAGATAACTCATTAACTGAATGAGGAATTCTTGCTTTCTGTTACAATAACCTCATCAAGCCAGCTGCATATCCCTCCAAATGGTGGTGACTTCATAATGCTGACAGTTTTCAGAGGGAAGTAATGTCTACACTTTACAACAGAAAGCTTCAACAGCACTTTCTATGAGGAAGTAACAAGACTTTTTATTGTGGTGGTGATAAGGTTTTGTGCACAAAAATGTTTTGCCCACGTGCAGAGATTTATTGTCATTGGTTTCCAGATGAGGCATATGGGTCCAATCGAGGCAGAACAAAGGAAACCCACACAATCTTCTAACAGAGGCTTTTATTGGTTTACTGGCTCTATTTGGCTGACTCACAGATACTACAAAAGTGGAAGGAAACATCTTTTTGAGGAGTTGTGCAATGGACAGATGAGATTAATCCAGATGGTTTTTAAGACGCACTTTTCTGTCTCATCATCAGCCCACCTGTTAAATCACCTCCCTGACTGCCACTATTATCATTTAACAACATCCTGGGGGCCAAATATCTGGATTAATACCTTCAATACTCCCTAAATTATATCATCCCAGCAATAGGGTTTTGTTTTTTCTAAACATACATGGCCACCATGGCAAAGTCGGGCCTTTTGATAGGAGACTTGAAATACTATTTATAACTTGGCAAATTGGAGAAAACATGTTCATATCTCTCGCTGCACTTGGGTTACAGGCTGCAGAATTTCTTGTTGACTCATTCCAGTTGACCAGATTGATGGCTGTAGCACAGTGTGCAGTTGTATTGTGGTGTATATAGGACGCTGACGGAGCATCAGAAGTTCACAGGTGTGAATACATCTGAAAACCAGCAGCTACTGTAGCACTACTCATCTTGGGCTGCAACTCACAATTATTTTAGATCTCAGTGAATCTCTTGTTTTTTTGTGATCGATCAATTCATTCTTTGCCCGTAGGAGCCGAAATGTCTTTAAATAACTTCATTTATAATGATTTACAAAAGCTGAACATTCTCAGATTTTGACATGCTGGCAAAAGAACACGAAGGTTTAATGTTAAGTATCGGAGCACAGTTGTCATTTAGGTCTAAATTTAAAAGACCAATGCAAAGCTAGAGAAAATATTGCTCAGGCTTTCGCTATAAAGCTGGAAATATCGTCTCAGTCGTTTTTTGTCTTGAAGAAACTGACCACTACCCCAGACTTTGCAGTTCTGACACTTGTCTTTTCAGTTATCCTTCATAGCTACAGTATATTATGGCCTCAGCCTCTGGGAATAGCAAAAGTAGCCACAGCACGGTTGTAATTATTTGGGGCTAAAAAAAGAAAAAAAAAGCCCTAAAGACCTTCTGGCTCCGTGTGAACAACAAAGGAGACTAGCATTTTTTTGAAGATTAACTTTTTGAGGAGCTGTAATGGAATAATGGGCCAGTCCAGTTTGTATTAACAGCCCAACCCACTAACTAGTGGTTGCCTGGTAACCGACTGTTCAGCAGGTTATGGATTGTTGACTGTGGCTGCAATCATGATGTTTACCCCCCCCCGTCAATGGTGTCTAATCCAAAATAGTATGACTTGCTTATCATTAAATTGTGCTGGAATATTGTTTAGTCACATCATTTGTGGGTAGAATGTCGTGCTGCTTTTTTTTTTTTTTTTTTTACAAATCTAATAAGACATTTTCCTCCATGTTGGACTTCACTTCACTTAGTGGTCGCCTAGATGAGAATTCTTATTTTCAGAATGCGGGCTCGTACTGTATTTCTGTGGCTGCAGAGATTACAGGATGGAGGGGTAATGTAACGCATGCATGCTCGGGATGTAGTCAGATCATGTACTGGCTGTATGAAAAATGAATCAAGGTGATTTAGGCCCATTGGCTGTTTGTTCAGTTCAGGGTGTTGCTGCCACCACTGGTATCGGTGATATGCCAGATGTTGTGATTAAGAGCTTTAATATTCAAGTCTTTCCTCCAGGATGAAATAATAAATAAATACAAATGCTGCATTTTCCTTTTTTGCAAGGAAAGTCAAATGGTCATAAAACATGTGACCCTTTTGTTCATGTGCTTTTTCTTTTTTTCTCTCGCTATGTGAGCTTTGCAGATGCCGGAAACCTCAGCATGCTGACTTGCAGTGCAGTTCTCAGGCCACACATTTGCCCTTTTTGTATCTTTTTAGATGGGTAATTTGGTGTATGAAAAGTACGTCATTACACAGGGTAATGACATAAAATGTCAGAGAATAGATGACGACGATTTGGTAAAGGGGAAAAGTTAAATTGGGAATAGGTAGAGGGGTGAGAGGAGTAGCCGAGGGGAAGATCTTGACAGGCTTGCAGTTGTTGCAGTAAGATAAGAAATGGCCTCTGTTTTGACTGTTAAATGCTCAGTATCTCTTTTCCTGTCACACAGACTGACTCACATTTCGTCCGTCTCCCTGTCATCCCCTCCTCCTGCCCTTTCTCTCTCTTGACATCCCTCCTACACCCTTACCATTTCACCCCTGCCAGACACCTCACTAGGGAAATCACTTTCCACTAGCACATCCCTCTCAAGTCGAACGCCTGTTTTTAACAGATTCGCCAGCCCTCATGCTGTGTCTCTGCAGCCAGGCCTTCCTGTTTCTCCCCTGTGGCCATTCATTACAAGAGGTTGTGTCTACCACCGGAAGCACAGTGGTGCTGCACCATCAGCTCCTTTTTTGATACATGTTACCTTGAATGTTAACCTCAATGTCTCCTCTCTCTCTCTCTCTCTCTTTTTTTTTTTTACCCCCCTAGGCTGCAGAGTCTGGCATTGTGAAGATTAAGACCATTGCAGCCAGGAATACAGACATACTGGCAGGTGAGAAGGGTGGTGGTTTACCACAACTGAGATATTTACAGGCCACTTTGTCAGCGTGTGCAATTCATTCTGATTTGAATTTTCCCACAAAATATTGCATCTATTGTTATTTATATTGGATTTAATATTGTTAATGAGATCCTTTTTTCTTCTTTCTTTCTTTTTTTTCATTTTGTCGGTGTTGGTTGTTTCGAACACTAACTGATAACATGACTTTTGTTCACAGTGTAAATGGTTGAGTAATGGCAGCCGTCCCATTTATAAAAAAATATATAATAATAAATAAATAAAATAGCACAGCCATTTTTTTTATATTCACATGACACAAATTGTTGCATACCAGAGACATGCAGAAGTGCATCATCCACTGTATTTTGAATTATTTAATTTTTTTAATGGTCAGCCTGTGGTAAGTCATGTGTAGTGTACTGTAAACACATAACCTTTGATTCCTCCAACCATAGGTCCTATTATTTTCTCACCCAGTGCACTAAAAGATAAAGGAAACCTGCATATTAATGCATATATAGTGCTCATGCCTCAGCTTTTTTTTTTTGTTTTTTTTTTGTAAATTGCCAAAATTGATTCCATTTAGCTGTATAGACATCTGCATGTTCTGCATTCACGGCTAAGCCCTTTCAAGTGTGACTGGTCTCTTGAATACTTGAATAGAAAATACTTTCTCTGCTGTCTTGATCAACAACGTCCAGCTCTTGGTGACATTTGCAGAGTTGACACATAGTCGGCATTTTCCGAGTTCCACCATTGACCGTCTGACTCCAACTCTGCACGCCGTAAACTGCACAGCAGCTCATTTCTCTTTGTTTACAGGATGGATTAGTTTGTTGTTACAGCAGCGTAATGACGTGGGACAAAAAAGACTGAGTGGGGAAACCTGTTAATCATGGAGAGGAAAGTAAATGTAATGAAGGTGACAATGATACAGGCAGTTGCAAAGCACTGGTTCACTGTTGTGATGAGTCGGCACAAATGTATCAAGGCCACAATTTCATTTCATGTTTTCTACTCCGTTGTAAATAACAATTTTTTAAAAAAATGGAATCATGAAAACCGGAGTAAAAATATATCCTCAAACTTCGATGGTTGAAACAAATTGCATTGACATCTTTAAAAAGTTTTTGTCAGCCTTTGATTAATATTTGATCACTCTGGAGCTTCCCCACATGGTTATTTTAAGTTTTGAGTTAAGTCTGTTTATTTTATTTTGGAGTCTACGCCTTGGTAAGACATTTGTTCTCCACCCTTTCCTCTGCAGTACCAGTATTTGATACTGATATTGATTTTAATACTTCAAGGATTTCAAATGATATTACCAAAGCTTTCCTTTATCTAAAACGGCATGCTGGGATTTATGCAGGGCTGTTTTGTATTTGACATTCACTTTAAGGCATTTGTAAATCATTTATGTAAATGTATTGACACTATCTTTGTCCTTCTCATTTCCGCCCTCCCTAAATTTGAAGCATCTGTACATATTTGAAAAATGTATTTACGGTGACATTAAGCTTTTATCACTGTCCTTTTCCTGCAGCTCTGAAGGAGAACAGCTCAGAGGTCGTGCAGCCTTTTCTCATGGGCTGTGGCACCAAAGAGCCAAAGATCACCCAGCTGTGTCTGGCTGCCATCCAGAGACTCATGTCCCATGAGGTGGTATCTGAGGTGAGCACCTTGAGCTTATACATGCAGTACACTAGACTTATGTCCAGAGATATGTGCACAGACAAACGTAGAGATTACAATATGATAAGTTTAATTAAAGGCCAGGGTGATTGTCATCCCCAAGGGTGCCAAATCAGTACTTGTATCTCCATATATTAATTCAGAAAATTACTTTCTATTTACCATGATGCTGTGTGCCTGAGGTCAAGAAATGCCTTGATCACTTAGCTGTTTGTTTTTTGCAACCCATGTGCCAAGGATTATCATTATTTAGCTATTCTAGAGCAGTCTTTCTCAAAGAGTGGTCTGCAGACCACTGGTTTGCTTTAAGTAAAAAAAAAACTAAACTTAATTTTCATGAAAAAAGCTTGGATATGACATTTTTTAAAATTGTTTTAATGAAAAAAGCTTGGATGTGAAAAAAACATAATTTTCTTCAAAAAAGCTTGGATGTCAAAATACTTAATTTTCATGACGCTTGTATGAGAAAAAATATTACATTTTTTAATGAAAAAAGCTTGGATGTAAAAAAATATTACATTTTTTAATGAAAAATGCTTGGATGTGAAAATACTTAATTTTCATGAAAAAAGCTTGGATGTGAAAAAAACCTTAACATTCATATGATGTGTAAAATCTATCAGCATTTACCGTTTAGATCACATATGAATGAAATGCTTGTAGAATCCTTGTTGTATTTGTATTGTTGATTTAATGTGTGAACGAGTGATGTAGAGAAGGTCACATAAAGCTCAATATCAGCCTGTAATTTGTAATATACTGTTGGAGTGGTAAGCAGGCCTATTGTTTTTGGATATTTGGGGAGTCAGGTGGTCCGTGAGTGTTTTTTTATTGGTTAAGTGGTCCTTGGTCTGAAAAAGTTTGAGAACCCCTGGTCTAGAGTGTCACCATTAATACAGGACTACTGTTGATTCTCACTGGCTTATTCTCCAACCATCGAACAAATGCTTATTGATAATGACCTTGACGTTGTTTTTTTTTTTTTTTTTTTGCACATTCAGTGCACACACACGCTTGCACATTTAAGTTCACCGACCACCTCACGCACATCCTTTCTAATATCCTCAGGGTAATTCATTCAGATCAATACAGTGATCTTTGCAGCTAATCAATACCCAATCAGACAATATAAATATTCAATCGGTTCATCTAAATGTGTTCCTGTCAATGGTGGCTGCCTCTAAAAGATACCACCCCCCCCACTCTTCTCACTACTCACCTACAGTTCTCGTCTTTGCACAGCGTCTGTGCTCGAAGAACCCACGGGCATAGAAAAAATATTTCAAGGCTGCTCCAGTCGTTTCACATAATCTATCTGTGCGGTGGCATTTAAAACGTCTCTGAACGATCAGGTGGAATAAGGTATCCACCTCAGGAAACGGGTGGCTGAAGTCGTTTATCAAACGCAAATGTATTTAAACATAAGCCTATGTGATGGGTAAAGAGGTTGTGAACCTTTTTTGAATGACCCAGTTGGAGTGAGACCTGAGATTAGAGCCGTTTCAAAGCTGGCACTCTGGAACTGCTGCACAACTGCCTTGTTAATACACCGTAAAACACTGTTATTAAAAGCTTATCTCATGCTTTCTATATTTGGATATCAGTCGTTTATTTAATTAGGCTAATATAGGTTTCAGAGACTCTGCCTGAAATCTAAGTAAATGTGACATGACAGGCTATTTGGTGTAGTTTTGATCAACCCTTCAACCACTTTTTGTCTTCGTTTAAGTCCATATTATGCACATTTGGGTTGCAACTAATTATTTTTTACTAATTCATCTGGTTTTCTAATTGATCGATAACCTATAAAACATCTGAAAAATGGATAAAAAAAGAAATAAAAAAAGGTCCATCCCAATTTCTGTGAACCAAATGTGACACCTTCACAGTGCTTGCTTGAAACCAGCTGTTTGTCATTTTTTCTTTACAAATGACCAAATGATTATTAATATTGATCATTTATTTTATGCCAACTGTCAACTCATCGTTTCAACACTAATCCACGTTGCACTGCTACAATGCCGTTGCATATCGTTTATCGCATAACGGCATTTTTGTCTTTGTTTCTTTCTTTTATCGTCTTCCAGTGGCTGTTATCGCACTGTTGCACATCTAGAACATCTTGGACATTTGAGAGACACACTTCACATACTCTAAAACGCACACATTTTCTGATCATTTGAACATTGGGAATCCTCTCTGAGCTGCTGGGGTTTAAAAGCTACCGCTGGGCCTCACAAGTCAAAAGGCTGCTTCGCCCGTATCGATTCTTAAGGTGTCACTGGAGGCAAACTAGACAGATACTTTGTCATGCAGAGAGAATGTGGTGATGGTCGGTGTCGTTTAGTTTTCCTTGGGGAAGGAGATGGAGCTCTTCAAATGGCTTGAAGGAAATGTTGTTATATGAAAGAGCAGACACCAAATTGCCCGAAGGAGCAAGACTGACGACATTGCCAACTCTGGGCATCGACCTCTGCGATGAAAACACTGCTACTGATAATTGTATGCTCCTGAACCACATCTACAAGGTTACATTTTTTTTTTTAAATGTATGTTGTTGTTGATGCATAATTCAATGACACTGATCAATTGCATCTAAACCGTTGTAGAAATGTTTGGTAGTTGCAGTGTAGCACAAACTCTCTGAACAGAGAAAAAGAATGTCCCGTGACATCCCCAAATATGTTGTGTAGCTTTGGGTTTCGGGGCCGAATATTAGACAGAAAATAGATTGATAATAAAGTGTCCCCCTGTGACTCTAGCTCGGAGGGGTTGTATGAAGAGTAGTTGTGTTTTGGACGGCTTGACCCAAGAAAGGACGTGCAGTGTCACTAACTGTGAGTTTCAAGTGACATGATTTTAACTGGCAGCTAGCTTTGGTGTTATTAAGCTCCTATGATGTTGTGACCCCGAAGCAGGCAGCACCAGCTGAGGCCTGTGCTGCGAAGCCAGTTCAACGCACCCAAGATATCTTTGTGTTCTCTGGCTTAACTAGCCGTAACAACCGCGATCCCGCTAAGCGGTCCTGCGACGCTGGTTATCAACTGGGTAAGTCGACCCAGGGTTTCTCAGTCTGGCGCGCCGAGCTGTGATTGGTCAGCTCGCGGTGCTTTTCCACAAGTTGATCTCTTGCCTCATAAGTTACCATGGCGATCCACCCCGGTATGAAGGGAACCACCGTCGTAGGACTGAAAACCCGGGGTTAACCCTGAAGTTACCTCGCTGACCCCAAATCTTGCTTCGTAGTACAGGCCTCTCGTCCCACAAATGTGTGTTTTTGTGCATGTCTTTGAATTAGGCTCGTGTGTGTGACTTCCTTTTTTTTTTTTTTTTTTTCTGTCACGATCTAGCAACTCTGATACTGCCTCTCGGGTTGAACTACAAATACTTTTGTGTGTGTGTGTCTGTGTGTGTGCATACTGGTGGATGATCAGTAATATGCTAAGATTTTATGATGGTGTTTGCGTGCATGACAGGCCGCTGCGGGGAACATTATCAACATGTTGTGGCAGCTGATGGAAAACGGTCTGGAGGAGCTGAAACTTTTACAGACGGTCCTGGTCCTGCTCACCACCAACACAGTCGTACACGATGAAGTACTTTCCAAGGTACACACTCCTATATCACACCAAGCGTTTGTTTATATATATATATATATATATATATATATATATATATATATATGTCCTACTCCCTTGTATCTATATGTGGGCCTTGCAGGTATCCACATAACCCAGTGTTGTTTCTCAGCGAGTCACATTCCATATATTATTAATCTTTAGCTGTAATGTTTTATTATACCCATAAATAAATATGTTTTACGGTCTCTGTGCCAGTTTGTGCAGCATCGTAAATGTCACAGGACACAACATATTGAAAAGTAAAACTCTTAAGATTCATCTCCTGGTGTGAAGTATCTTCGTAAGCTGTAATGGCCGAGAACACGGAACACGATATTTATTCTACCCCTCCTGAAGATGGACCACAAATGCAGCAGTAGTGATTTAGGCTCTGTTTATACAATGTATTTATACGCACGTGCCGCATAATGTGTTTTATGTTCTATCCCTGCGCAGGCCATTGTGCTGTGTTTCCGTCTTCACTTCACCAAGGACACCATCACCAACAACACAGCGGCCGCCACCGTCAGACAGGTCGTCACTGTGGTCTTTGAGAGGATGGTGGCTGAGGACGAGCGTTTCAAAGGTCAGAGGGCGCTGGTTCAAATAGTTGTAGGATGTAGAAAGTTTTCACAGAGAAGACATTGTGCAGTGATGGAGAGGTGTGTACATACGTGGGGAATGCAGATTAGTATTCAAGTTCTATATAAAAATGTATATATTATTCATGGCAAGTCGAGCTCAAAGCTTATTAATCAGTAAAGGATTATTAACTTTGATTAATCGGTCACATCCTTACTCTGTTTAGTTTAGTTTATTTAAAAATAAATCAAATAAAAAATAAATAAATGTATACATTAGAGAAAAACCTGTAATTTCAGTGTAGGAAAGGAATGAAGCTTGAAAAGCTTATTCAGAGTCCACTCCTATTTAAACAAATGAAAACATGACAGTATTACACAGAACACAGCACAAAGAATATCTATATACATAAAACTCGCAAGCAAGGTCAAACGGTAGAAAGGAAGAAAAAAAAAAACCTAGAAAAAGTAGATATTGTACAACCAACGGAGGCACGTTGCCATGAGATTCAAGGTAACCGTGTCCTAAAAGCTGCCAAGGAAAATAATGATTTTTCTTCGCGTGCTCACACTTACCTTGTTGATTAAGTTATTTTAACTGTAGTTATGCCAATGGATAGCTTAAATGCCTAAATTAAATGTATGCATTTCCCCCTCCCCAGGGATTGTAGAGCATCCTCCTCCTGTCCAGGGAAACACCAACAGGCGGTCTGTTAGTACACTGAGGCCCAGTGCTAAAGACGCATACATGCTGTTCCAGGTACGTCCACCAGGGGGCGCCCACCTTCTACACAGTGTTATTTATGCCCTCTTCCCAGAATGATACCAAGTTGGTTTTGAAACCTGCTCATGATCTTCTCATTTGTGGAATAATGACAACAATTCAAACTCGTCCACACAACTGGAAGTTACTGATATTACCAACGTCCTAACCTTGAGTTTTAAAGTTGAGAATTAGTTGGTGATCGATCTTTGCAACGGAGTAATATTTGCAAGAAGAAGTGAGTCAAAGGTCCCTTGTCTTAAGGACCCTTGTCTTAAGGTCCCTTGTCTTAAGGTCCCTTGTCTTAAGGTCCCTTGTCTTAAAGTCCCTCGTCATTCCTCACCCACGCTGCACTTTTGCGTGATCATGCTTATCCGTCCTGCAGAGCTCAGTGACAGCACTGTTTCACACACTGTGATAACAATACTCCATTGTTTTTAAAATGCTGTGGTGTGCCTCCCTGCAGGACTTGTGTCAGCTGGTGAATGCTGATGCCCCCTACTGGCTGGTGGGGATGACAGAGATGACCCGGACGTTTGGCCTGGAGCTGCTGGAGTCTGTTCTTAATGATTTTCCCGGGGTATTCCTACAGGTACGTGCAGCTTTCCATGTTATGGCCGATATTATGGCATTTACAGAGGGCACAGATGTAAGAATAATGACCAAACTAGTCTTCTTCTTAATTTTGTGGGACCCACAGATTTGTCATTTGAGTGAGTCCCCCATCAACAAATTGTGGCAATAAACTCGTGTTTGATGTTATATGGTTATAATAATGATTATATTTGTGTATGTTGAAAACGTGTCTGAAAATTTAACGAGTAAAACATGAACATGAATTGAGTCAGAAATGATGTGAAACTTTCATTACAAACTACTTAGACGGTAGTAAAGAGCTGACCTTTTTGAAAGCCTGGCGATAAAATAAAATTACTGAAATATGTTGCAGCAAGGGCGTTTAGTCTCGTTGACCTTTAGGATTTCGATGCGTCAGACGCAGGATGAATCCATATCAGCATCACTGTATTTCTGTTATTTTGTCCACCTCCTGTATAGATTATATCATCCCTCTCTCTCGCTCTCTCTCTCTCTTTTCTACCCAGCACCAAGAGTTCAGCTTCCTGCTGAAGGAACGGGTGTGTCCCCTCGTCATCAAGCTCTTCTCCCCCAACATCAAGTTCCGGCAGGGCAGCAGCGCCGCCTCGCCAGCGCCTGTGGAGAAACCTTATTTCCCCATCTGCATGAGGCTGCTGCGCGTGGTCTCAGTCCTCATCAAGCACTTCTACAGCTTACTGGTAAGGGACCGATCTGCAGTGATGGTCGACTGGCCACAACTGTTGATGGATGCTTTACTGCTGAGGGATTTTCTCCAGCACAGAGCTGATACTCTTAATTGATCGGGTCTGATTAGCATTGGATTAGAGTAGTAGTAGTTTTGTCTTAGTTCTGCTCCAGGCGCTTTAATGAGCTTAGCTGCATCCAAGTAATTAACCATTGCAGCTGTTTTTATTTAGTGATATTCTATCAGTCTTTGAAATGTAAAAAGTATCTTTTTCCCGTCTTGTCAAAATGGGATTCGGGGATTTTGCCAGAAATCCAGCTGCAGGACAAAGCGGGCCAACCATCTGTCCCAATCTAATTGGTGTGTGTGTGTGTGTGTGTGTGTGTGTGTGTGTGTGTGTGTGTTTGTTTTTAAAGGTGACTGAGTGTGAGATCTTCTTGTCTCTGCTGGTGAAGTTTCTGGACGGGGAGAAGCCACAGTGGCTGAGAGCGGTGGCCGTGGAGTCGGTCCATAGGCTATGTGTGCAGCCACATTTGTTACGGTAAGCAATATGAGGCGCTACAAAAACAACCGCAGATTTTAATTAATGAGTCTCAGGAAAAATGAACATTTCAAAGTTTTGTCTTTCTTAAGTGTTTACTCGTATGACACAGCTGCGTTGTGTGAAAAAAAAAAAAAAAGAAGACTTTTGTTGTTTTGTGCCTCACACTGCTCGAGTGAGAGTTATCATTCCTGAATGACTCTTCAGTTAGCAGCCAAACACTGTAAAGTATCCGGTCACGATAGCTAATTGTTTCTATAATTACTGATTTATTCACTAATTCGCTCTTCACTACCATCTAGATAACGTACGCTATCATCATGTTAGCCCTCTCTACTTTTAATACTTTTACTGACTCTGCTGTCAACAGGATACAAAATCGTTTAAATGGTGTGAATGAATTTTTTCCCATGCCTTCAGCATGATTCTAGGAATGGCAGTGTTGGGTCAGTGACTCGATCCATCCGTTTTAACTCTGTGGTCATGGTACATGCAAAGTTAGCGTGTTAGCATGCTAACAGCTACGATGCACAGCTGAGGCTGAACCTGATGGACGTGAAGCTAAACCTGATAGCGAGCTTAAGTCTTATGAAAGTCGAGCAAAGTCTGACGACATGGAGCGGAGCCTGAGCCACGCAGAGTCTAAAGCCGTGCTAATATTTCACAGTATATTTCTGCACCATGTCGTCGGCACCCAAATGGCCACTTCCTTGCTGACCTCTCATCACAACATTCTGTGTTTTGTTCATTTTTTCAGTTCGTTCTGCCAGTCATACGACATGAAGCAGCACTCCACTAAGGTGTTCAGAGACATTGTCAACGCCCTAGGCTCCTTCATCCAGTCCCTCTTCATCATCCCCAATGCGGGCAACACTGCTGCCCTTGGTGCACCTGCTGGTCAGTTCACTGATTTTTAACCAACTACCAAATCCTCATGTTGAGCTCTATAGCTCTGGTACAGTAATTGGTGTATTATTATTATTGCTTTTGAAAGTATTTTTTATTCAACAATTATTATTCCTGGAGCCATGGAAAAGTCAATACATGTAGATGTTTCAAACACACCCGTAATTCAGATTTAGATGAGAAAGTCGTTGATATGCATTGAAAAAATGAAATCTTCAATAAATAACCTGATCGTAAAAGTGAAAAATGAAATCAATACACTTGATGTGCAGACATGGGAACGTCATGAATAATTGGTAGCAAACTTGTTCTTATATTTGACTTAAACTAGTTTTCTTTAATCTTGTGCGTTATTACACTCTGTCCATATTACTTGTTTTATCCACTCTTTCGTCACAACACTCTTGTCTTTCTGTCCAGGTGGCTCAGGTTCAGGGGCCCAGGGCGCAGCACAGGGCGGTCCAGGGACCGGAGGGGTCAGCGGCAACCTGACCACCCAGGCTGCGTTTGAATACCGCGGCACCTGGATCCCACTCATGACTGTTAGCGTCCAGGGCAGCGCCAAGGCCACCTAGTAAGTACTGCCACTACACAGACTTAAATAGGTCACCTTTCTGACTCCGCTTTTTTATCCATTTTTCTTTCTTGTGTACACAAATGTAATGCCTAACAAACGCACACAGAGAACAAGTGAACAGCTGTAAGGGTTAACCATCTCTGTGCTGCATACATTCCAGCCAGTATCATCACTATTAAATGAGCCGTATCCTGCAAGCGGTGATAAACGATTTAGCGTTAAACAACAGGGGATCATAATGGGGCAGAGATCAAGGGCTTAACCCTGCTTGAGGAGGGACAATGCTATTGTCATTCGCCTTGTGGTGATTCCCAGAAAAGCAAGGTTTTGTAATACAGGGAATCACATTAGCCAGAGGCCTTCCTGTCGCCAAGAAGGGTGTTGTCTACATTGCCCTTTCTGATGGTAATGTAATCTATTCGCTGTAATTGGGATTTCTTGCTGGTGGCTTTTAGTATGAAGGAGAGTTAAGCACACACCTTGTTTGATGCTTTAGTTTGTTAAACACAGAGTGCTCATTAATAAGACGGAAGTCCGGATAGTCGCTGATAACTGATGTAATGCAGTCATTTGTGTAGAGGGAGGCACATGCATGCACCCGTTTTATTTAAAAAATTTAACTTAACTAAACTAAAACTAAAGTTAAACTTCTTTATGTAAAATAAATTGTATGCACTTTTTATTTCTCTTTTTTTCTGTTTAAAAAAAAATAAAAAAATGTAAGCTTCATTATGTAAAGCCCCTTGAGCGGCCACTGTGTATGAAATGCTATATTTAAATAAACGTGCTTTGCCTTGCTTTAACACACACTCATTTAAATGTATGAACGGACTTTTCTTTAGTCGTGGACACAATTAAAACTTTTTATTTCATCCTCCAGTCTAGAGATGCTGGACAAGGTGGAGCCCCCATCCATCCCAGAGGGCTATGCCATGTCTGTGGCCTTCAGTGCCCTACTGGACCTCGTGCGGGGCATCACCTCTATGATCGAAAGAGAATTGTCTGTGGAGGAGGAGGCAGCAGCCGAGTTCAGGGAGACTCATCCTGATCAGCAGTGGCAGCCACAACCTGGTGAGTATGGAGCAGGTAGAGCGTGCGTGCAAACTGTACACATGCAGTGCGTTTCGAAGTGTTTTTTACTGAGTCATTGCCAAACCCATGAGGATTCTTTGTGGTAGCACTTCTATGACCCCTGGTGGCCAGTATTCTGCCTGTACGTCTTCATCTTTTCAAATAAGATGTACGAATGGAGCCGTGTTTTTTGTTTCTTTTCCAAAGCGATACACGGGTGAAATCCTTTCTGTGTGTTTTTGTCACAGGAGCCCATCTGGTGTGGGAAGAGATGGTCAGTGCCTGCTGGTGTGGTCTACTGGCCGCTCTGTCTCTGCTACTAGACGCCAGGTAAATGGACTCTCCTTTTTTTTCTTTTTGACAAACTGCTCTTGTGCTGTCAGCAGTGATATTGGATGTCCACATTAAGGAATCAAGCTGGAGATAATGAATGCAGCCAAATGATTTCTAGCAATGCAATGCAGAGGAAATGGTCTTATAGACTGTTTCATAGTTGTTTCACTCAACTATGATGGAAGATATAATACCTCTCGTACCAAATGAAATCTTTGGAATCGGCTTTGATGGAATTGGTGTCAACCTCCCCGCTTAAGTAGTACACGGTACACGTTAAAACATGGCCCGACAACCGTTACGTGCCACAGGCTACACTCTTCACTCTTTCTGTTTTTCTTTCTTCTCCCTCTTGCCCCGTCGCGTCAGCACTGACGAGACGGCCACAGAGAACATCCTAAAGGCAGAGCTGACCGTGGCCTCGCTGTGTGGTCGTCTGGGCCTGGTGACACCCCGTGATGCCTTCATCACAGCCATCTGCAAGGCCTCCCTGCCGCCGCACTACGCCCTGACCGTTCTGAGCAGCAACTCCGCCAACCTCTCCGGCAAAGGTGCAGCTCTTTAGTTAAGAATGCCACTTCAAACTATGTCGAAAACACAGTGAAAGCAGTACCTTGGGTGTCCCCTTACCTCTCCTTTTTTATTTGTGCAACAAAGTCGCCCAAAACAAATTGAATTGCCTGTACACACATTAAATACCTTGATAATACTGCAAACCATTTGGGGCTGAGATTTGTATGCATGTTTGCAGTCCTGCTTTGCATAATTGTACCACACGCATCTACAAGTCCCCCTTCCCGACCACGAGGATGGCCTCTGGTCATGTGTGTTTATGTTAAACTAATGAGCTTTTCTCATCTCCCATATGGCGAGACGTGCATGCTGCTAAACTGAGCTTAACATGTAAAATGTTGGCACTCTGCCTGTCTTTGTTGCCCTACTCTTGTTGCATTAATCCATAACTTTTCACCGTGGCTTCTAATTAGGGACACCACAGAGAATGTGTCTGGGGAATGTAGACGTACACACACACAGAGCTGCTCTCAAACCAAGCACTCAGACATTATATCGCTATTTGCATATTAGCTTGTAGAGATAAAGCCTGCAAATTGGGTCTCTACTCGCAATGGATGTTTGCCTTGGAGTTAATTAAGAAAGCTTTTCTTGCATGTCGTAAGCTTGTTCCAAATACACATTTGTGTGTATTAGTGACTCTCATCGAAAGACCTGACTCCTGTGTGTGTGCGTGCGTGTGTGTGTTTATTCTCCACAGCCTACTCAATCCAGGGCCAGAGTGTGCAGATTATCAGCCCCTCAAGTGAATCTCATCAGCAGGTGGTGGCTGTCGGGCAGCCACTCACCTCCCAGCCCCAGGGAACTGTGGTGGTAAGGCGTATACACACACACATTCACACACACACACACAACATTATGAAGAGGCTGTGGTTACACTTGACATTTTAATAATTTAATCTATGTAGCAGTTTTCCAAAAACAAAGCATACCCACATTTTTATAAGCAAGACAAATTAGACAACACTTTTCCAGAAACGATTTAACAGCCACATAAAGGAAGCAGAACTCTTGCTGTTTGGGAGGATGAATACCCTGAAAAAGAGGATTGTAGTCCTAAAAACGCTAGTCCTTCCATTCATTTGAATCTGGGTAGTGCGTTAAGCCTGCGGCAGTGGGGACCGCAGGGGATGTCGGGGGAGAGAAAATGCAGAAAAGTATTAAACAGAATCAGCTTTTTGGAGAAACGCGACCCACGTTTTGGCCAAGCACCGGCGATCCACAGCTGTAACTCTGCCGTGAGGGAGTACAAAGACGTTTAATGGTCGTGCAGTTGCTTGACGTTAAATGGGCCATTAAAGTGACACTCCCCCACCACCGACCAACCCAGTGCTAACTGCCGCACCGCCTGATTTGGTGTGAATGCAGCCTAAGGCAAGACAGAGCAACGGCAGAGTGCGACTCAGTCTTGACCCTCTTTTTGGAGTCCAAATGGTCAAGACCAAAAAAAAAACACATCAACTCTCATATAAAATAAAATGCAGAGCAAAGCAATTTGTTTACCAGATTGTCCATGTTATTAGTATGCATTATTTACACAAAACCTGCATGAGAACAGATGCGCTTTGTCTCTCAAGGCACCATTAAGGTAAGGGACAACTGTTAAGAACATAGTAGTCAGCATCTAAATTTCCCTTGAGGGCAATAACATTTCAAAATCCATGGGCAATAACCTTGACCCAAACCTGGAATCATTATTCTTTAATTAGAACTCTCCCCATAGTAATAATAATGTTAACACCTTGTTTTTTTTGTTGTTTGTTTTTTCTGGTCATAGCCCTTACATTACTGCGTATGCACATAGTTTCCCCACCTTTTATTTATTTTATTTTTTTGTCACCGTGGTCGTATGGCTGCGACCGTACTTCATGGTACTAATAGCTTAGAACGAGTTTCCTCTTATTGTGATTTTGCTCTGGAGAAGTGTATTGGCTGAAACCCCGATGACGTGTATAAAAATGTTCTATAATATGAGCGTCTGTCCCTCCGTCAGCTAACTGCCAAGAACATCCAGTGCATGCGGACCCTGTTGAACCTGGCCCACTGCCATGGGGCCGTGCTGGGCACCTCCTGGCAGCTGGTACTGGCTACACTGCAGGTACTACTACCAACGTGTATACATGCATAAATCTATGCTTGCGCTGCTAATTAGAAAACGCATGACATGCTAAGAGTGAACTTTCACAAACCAAGACATCGAAATGTCATTGTACATTTCATGACATGATGTAGTTTCTCCTCTTTTCAACGGTGCTTCAGCTTCTCACTCTTCTCTCCCAGCACTTAGTGTGGATCCTGGGGCTGAAGCCGGGGGTGGGCGGTGCCCTGAAGCCTGGCCGAGCTGTGGAAGGACCCAGTACCGTGAGTTTTATTTCTTTATTATTCCTTGTTGTTGCTGTGTGTTGAGCATGCATTGCACTGCATGTTATCCACCTCATTGTTGATGCCGATGAGCTAACTGGCTGCG
Organism: Bovichtus variegatus; assembly: GCA_943593645.1. NCBI lineage: Eukaryota > Metazoa > Chordata > Actinopteri > Perciformes > Bovichtidae > Bovichtus > Bovichtus variegatus. The sequence continues at coordinate 5,544,976 of CALSCE010009442.1, read as the reverse complement.
GTTGTGTCCTCGACCTGAATAGGTGCTGACCACAGCCGTGATGACAGACCTCCCCATCATCTCCAACATCCTGTCCAGACTATTTGAGAGCTCTCAGTAAGTCCTTTTCTGAGAAAAATGAAAATGAAAGAAACTCCAATTACTTATCCCTATATACTTGCTGGTAAGGGTCAATTGGGCTACATTTTGCGGAGGATGTTTTAAACAGAATTAATGATAAAATCTCAAGCTTGAATCATACTACTGTGGTTTGAAAAAGATTTGTTCATCTTCGTAAATAATTACTGGATCAACCCGAAGAATAACATACATGTTCTCTTTATATATGGCTATATATACACCGGAGAGAGAAATTTGAATTCTTAACAATTTGCAACTATTCACGCTATGCGAGATTTGCACATACAATATGCAATATGCGTTTGTTTTTTTAATGTGATCCAGGTACCTGGATGATGTGTCCCTGCATCACCTGATCAACGCTCTCTGTTCACTCTCCCTGGAAGCCATGGAAATGGCTTATGGAAACAACAAGGTACATATTTCTATATTTTAGTATTTGGAAACTTGAGTGATGGATGTTTGGGACGTGTCATTATTTAGCTTTGGTGAGTAACGTTATAAAATTGTACAGGAATTGGATGTTTTCTGTCGTAGATAACTTTACTCATGCATGGGTCAGGGTATAAGGCGTCCAGTATTTTATATTTAGTTTCTATTTTCTTGTGTTTTGTTTCAGGAGCCGTCTCTGTTTGCTGTGGCCAAGCTGCTGGAGACGGGCCTCGTCAACATGGATCGCATAGAGATCCTGTGGAGACCCCTAACCGGCCACCTATTGGAGGTAACATTTATTTACAGCTACATCCCACAACGAGCAGAGTCACTGTCGCCACATTTCATTCAAACTCTGTGAAAGATGAGAGACGCAGTTTCATAAATGGTATAACTCTTTGAACCATGGTCGTACAGACGTATCTGTGTAGTCACTTGTAGTGTAACTTCTTTGACTGGTACACTTTGATCAGACTTTATTTCACTTGGTGCAATAAGCGTACAAGGAATTTGTCCTGTTAAGCATTTCTCTCTAGCTTGTCTAAATTCGGTAACCGTAATTGTCACTTTTTCCAATGCTTATGATCTCATTTAATATGTCATTGAAACATTTGGAAGCAAACTGTATAATAATAATAAAAGCTAGAACCGAAAAGAATGTCAAAATTGCCCCTTCTACCCTTTCGGTTACTTACCCAGGACCAAAGCTCTAATAATGACATTTTTTCCATAGAGTCTGGAGCACACGTGTGCTGTGGTTTAGTCATGAAGGAGGAAAAAAAACAGTTGAACAAGCTATAGAAGGATTGAACATTTTTAATTAGTATTACAGTTTTTGATGAATGCTGAGTGATGGTCTTAATAATATCCAGTAGGTTGTAGTGTATGCGAGATTCTCCTCGTTCCTTTTTTGTTCTTACATATTGGTTTCAAAGCTGAAGCAAGTTCAGCTGTTTTTTTAAAAGATAATTAAAATTAATTTTCTTTAGCGGCATATTTAAGCATATTATATACGGGAGCTTTTTTTTTTTTGTTGATGGCACAGCAATTCCAAGAAATGAAGAAGAAAATCCACATGCACATGTTGCCTGATGATACAACATGAGCAAATCGTTTTTGAGAATGACCTTTTTCAAACGTTTGATCTAAAGTTGCATATGCTGCTTTTTTTTTTTTTTTTTTTATAGTGAAAGACGACACTGTACACACATGCAGTAGAGCCCTGGCACAATTACCATTTTGTAACATATTTGGATTAACTGCGCTGTGTGTAAAGTGCTATATACTGTAGATGGAAGTTGAACTAACTGGAGTTTGTACTACACTCTGTGGTTATTGGCACATGTCCTCATATCTGTAAAATGATTCTCGTTTTATATGTGTGTAAAGGTGTTAAGAGGTTTTCTCTGTCTATCTCCCCTCTCTTTTTGCACTCCTGTCTGTTTGCAGAAGGTAAGCTGAGATTCCCTCCTCTATAATCATTGGCTTTCCCATCTCCTTTCTTTTTTTCCGATGTTTTCTCTCTCCCTCTCAGTCTGGCATCAACATGTTGGAGTTGAGAGGTCGGTGTGTCAAAATGTGTCCACAGTGCATTCGCTCCGCTACCAATGTTTGACCTTGCATTCTTGTGCGCAATTTGCAATGTGAAGCTCTGATTTTTCACAGAAGCAGAATCTGAAGCTGCATTTGCACAGTATACTTAATGCTAAGATAAAATGCTGCTTATCTTTCTCTGCGGAATTCCAATTCTGTGCTTTTTCTATTTTTCCGAAGGAAATGTGACAATGACATCACCTTCTGTTACGTTTTTATTTCCAGATGTACATTATGATAAAGATTTCAAATGTGACGCATTAATGATCATGCAGGGCTATGGAAGCCAAATCATTTAATAGATACTCATGGGCCATCTGGGTTCCGAAGGGTTACAGCTACTGAGCCTCTTTAAGCCTCTAAGCAAAACAGAGATTTGCAAGTAACAATTTGTTCGACAAACCCGCCATATGCTCCAAAGATGATTTAATTTAGACCACAGATGAAACTTTAAAATCTTAAAAGCAGAAGGCGGGTTTTGTATCGCGCTAGAGTACCGTTTCTCGACCGAGCCTGGCCTCTTCATGTGTATCTATTCTAGGTTGCACTGTCTGTCAACGGCCTATCTTGGGGGGGGGGGATCCCAGTCTTTATCACACAGACTGTGGTTAATTTCACCCACTTGTTTCCACACCCGCCCCACTGTGAACACCGCTGGGGAAAAACACTGTGCTGAACTGCCTCTGCATCAAATCTGTCGTTCGTGCGCATGTGTCTGCATTTGTGTGTCAATGTGATGTGTCCTGCAGGTCTGCCAGCATCCGAACTCCAGGATGAGAGAGTGGGGCGCTGAGGCGTTGACGGCGCTCATCAAGGCTGGCCTGGCCTACAAACACGACCCTCCACTTGCCCAAAATCAGGTAGATGACACATCAACCACAATCTGCTTTAGGAAGTTGTGTTTATATAATCAAACAATATGGAGCATAAACAAAACATCTTCACTGTAAGCTCTTTGCTCTTAGCCTTTTCTCTGTAATATGAACATTGTCGGGAGTATTTTTATTTGATGGATGTATTGTTCGTCTTCTCTGGGTTTCACGTCTCAATATTGTCGGTTTAGAACGCTGACATTTGAGAAATCTCCTCCACTGTCGCAGCGTATGTCACGATAGATAAGAGTATGTGCCGAATGCTTAAATTGTGGAAAACAGAAATGTCACAGTCACTTTTCCCTGTCACTCACAAACACGGAGTCTGTGACCTTCACCTTTTTAGCGAGACAGATAAAGGGAATGGTACAGAGCTTATCTGAACGAGGGCAGAAGAAATGTGTGGAGATTAATAGAAACGGCACAGAGCCATACAAATAATGACTGCCCTGTAGAAATGCACAATGCAATCATTTCTTCAAGGCCTTCTTTTGCAGTGTGGGCAAGCAATTACCATTGCCTGTTGTGCAAAATAATGTCACCATCCAACCATTTTATCATATACTACATAAAAAAAAAGATGATTGTGTCAGACTCACCGCCTACAATTTGCATATTTATTTTCGACCATGCACCCACATGAATTTAGCAAAAATTAAAAGATGCATTTTTTTTTTTTTTATATATAATTGATTTTGGATGACCTTTTTACAGTAAAATGCCTTGAGCCAGCTTTCATTACGTTTACACCCATGTATGTCTCCCCCAAACTGTATGTAACAAATGAGTTTAACAACGATCTCCGTAACTGTTTCTGAAGTTTGAATAAGTTAATTGTACATGTGTACTAACGCAAGTAAATCGGTTACTATCTCCCTCTCTTCGTCCCCAAGCGTCTGCAGCTTCTGTTGCTGAATCCCCTGAAGGAGTTGTCCAACGTGCTGCATGCAGACATCCGGCAGAAACAGCTGGAGAGTGTCCTGCAGATCCTACAGAGCCAGGGAGACAGCCTGGGGCCCGGCTGGCCACTCGTCTTGGGCGTCATAGGGGCCATCCGCAATGATCAAGGGTAAGAGCTCAAAGGAGGAGGAGGAGACGGACAAAGCAGGCGGGGCTTATACTCATTTAGTTGTCACTGAAATGGTTTCTTGTTTTATGCTAAATGAAAAAAAAAACAAAAAACTTGTACTTATGGTTACACTGCAAGTCATTTAAGAAACTTAACTCGTGTGTCTTTTTTTTTTTTTTCCCAGTGAGTCATTGATCCGAACAGCCTTCCAGTGCCTGCAGTTGGTGGTGACAGACTTCCTGCCCACAATGCCTTGCACGTGCCTCCAGATCGTAGTGGATGTAGCCGGCAGCTTCGGCCTCCAGAACCAGGAGCTCAACATCAGCCTCACCTCCATTGGCCTGCTGGTGAGATGATCCTGTGAACTTTACTTGTAAAGGGGTAATGCTCAGTCACAAAGTCAGGATCCCTGCATGTGGTTAATTGTGGTTACAGCAAAGGTGCTCAAAAAAAAAACATTTAGCCAAATCGGTCTACTGGGCTTTGAGAGGCCATCAGTAGAACGACGTGATGCAACCTGTCATTCATTCATTCAACTAGAAAAGTTCACTGAGGTCGCCCTCATTTACAGTGACGTCGAGTGACAGACGAGTCAAAAGCAGTTTCACAACAAAATAAAATACAAAGATAGCGACGGGGCAAATCACACTAAGCACAAGATAAAAACAAAGATCAGCTGAAACGGTTACTCATTGCTATACAGTCGTTCGTGATCATGGTTTTGAACTGTGCATAGGTTGGAAGAGTATCGAACTTTAAAGTGTTGAAGGTAGTTTCATGGATCAGGAGCACTAAAGGGAAAAGTCCGACTTTTCAAGATCGGAACCAGCGTGGTGGATCGTTTGAGTGAATTACACACGGCCCAACGTTACAATGAGGCCTTATTGTGATGTAAGGTGGTAGCTTACCAATAAGGGTCTTTGTAAATCAACAAATACACACGTTTATTACGCCTCTCTGCAGGAGAAAAACGAACCAACCTTATTATACAGGAAACAATGTTGTAGTCATAGATGGACTGATTCTAGGGGTTTTAAGAAATGAAGCGGCAGCATGTCTATTAATTACGTCCTCATCATCCAGAACTGATAAGAAAACTGCTTCAACGCCCCTCTTCATACTAATCGTAGCAAAGCTGGTTCTGTTTCTGTACAAGAAGTGAATTTTCTGTCGCAGTTTGCTCACAAGATTAGCAACACGGAATTTATCATCAAGCCAGATGCCAGGATATTTATAATCCGTCACTTCTCTCAATATTAAATCCATTCGCAGCGGTTATATGCACATTGTAGTGCTCAATATCTCTGGCTGTAGAAAACGCCATGTGTTTTGATTACATTAGGTATCAATTTGAGTTTTAAGAAGTGTGTGAATGTGTGCGACTATGAAGTTGAAGCAAAGAAAACGGGGAATAACGTTCCTTAATTATTATCACTGCGTATTATTGAAACAGGACTTGTTTGTGAGCGACTGAAAAGTTTGACATTTTTCTTTACCAATACTTACAGAGCTGATAATTCCTTGTTTTTGCATTATTTCTTATCTAATTTAACAGCACTTAAGCACTCTGCTGACATTTCATAGATACTTTGTACAGCATTCAGGACATGCAAAACCCGGTATTGATCTGTGGTTTGCGTATTATTCATCTTGGAGTGTGGCTGTTCCTGCGAGATGACTTTATGGTAATAGGATAACTAAACTGCCGGAAGCATTTTACCATCCTTCCCCTCCAATTTGTGCACCCCACTCCTTCCCCCCCCCCCCCCCCTCCCCCCTTTCCCGTTTTTTACCCACAGTGGAACATTTCGGACTACTTCTTCCAAAGGGGCGAAGCCATCATACAGGAGTTGGAGAGGGAGGAGGAAGCTCTGCAGAAACAGGCCCAGGAGAAAGGAGAGACCCTGAACAGGCCGTTCCACCCCGCCCCGCCCTTTGATTGCCTGTGGCTGTGCCTGTATGCCAAGCTGGGCGAGCTGTGTGTTGACCCACGGCCCGCTGTGCGTAAAAGTGCTGGGCAGACGTTGTTCTCCACCATAGCTGCCCACGGGACCCTGCTGCAGCAGCCAACATGGCATATTGTGATCTGGAAGGTAACCTGCACACATTTGTAATTGTCCTTTAGTTATACTGGAGAAGGCTGTCATCCCTGTTGCTTTTACTGAATACGGTTGAAACAAAAATGTTTTTTCCTTTTTTAGATCTTATTTTAAATGATCATAGACTTGAATAGGACGTCTGTGGAGCTCTTTTTTTTTTTTTTTTTTCCCGCTGGTTGAACTCTCTCTGTCGTCACCACTAGGTACTGTTCCACCTGCTCGACTGCGTGAGGACGTCATCCACCACAGCCGACAAGGAGAAGATCGAGTCTGGCGGCGGGAACATCCTCATCCACCACTCGCGCGACACAGCTGAGAAGCAGTGGGCGGAGACGTGGGTGCTGACACTGGCCGGGGTCGCACGCATTTTCAACACCAGACGGTATCTCCTCCAGCAGCTAGGTGAGCCAGGCGCAGTCTACTCTGCCGCCGCAGAAATGTAAACAATGAAAATTCCATATTGAAATGTATTCATAAGGCTGTGCCAAAAGTAGCAAAAGTTCAGAAACGGCCTGGCTGTTTTTACTGCTATATTACCACACATTAAGTCATGTTGAGCCCCATGCGGACCGGATTAATATTCCAGAGAGAGATAAAAGATACAACGTGAGCTCCTCATTAACTGCACTCATCCCTCTTAACATTATAGCTGGTGCCAAATTACAAGAGGTGACTCATAATATACAACACATTCTAAGCTTACTGCACAGTAAATCACTTAGAGACGGCTCTTCCTACATACAGCCTGGATAATAAATAGCAGTTGCTGGCAATATAATGTCACAGTATGGGCCTCCTACGGTGAATGTATGTCATTGAAAATAGACTCATTTTGACTAAATGTATCAACAGGAAACTGTGTTTGTGACCGATTTACACCTGCTAGTCCTCGGTATGTGGCCTCTCTAACTTCTGTTAGCTGTGTTGGTTTGAAGCCTCGCACCTCAAAGTGCTACTTTATTTACAGCCGACGCTTGCCGCTTATTGGCAGTCTTCACACTCTCCCGTCATTGTGCCGTGTGTCTGCAGGTGATTTCTTCGAGGCCTGGGAGGTGCTGCTGAACCACATTCAGTCAGCCGCTCTCAGCAAGAACAACGAGGTCTCCCTGGCTGCGCTAAAGAGCTTTCAGGAGATCCTACAGATCGTTACGCCCGTTAAAGACTCGGACAGAGCAGGTGACGCATTCGCTGCTATGGGCGTCCCACCAGTGCTCATTGACCCCCTCTCAGCGTCTGGTCCCGGCAGACCCCTGGTGCGCTCAGATTCTCTTGTTGAGCGGCTGACGCGATACAACGGCGCGGAGCTGCAGGCTCCTCCGCCAGGGGAGGAGTCGGCCTTGGAAGACTCTGCGTTATGGTGGTCAGCGTGGAACACGTGGTATCGAACAGGAACAGACAGCACACGACCACCGAGTGGCCCCACAGAGAAGTTCTCCTTTATCCCCAGCCAGCCCTTCCTCACAGCATTGATCCAGATTTTCCCAGCACTCTATCAGCACATAAAAGCCAACTTCAGCATGGAGGATCTGAAGAAGCTGGGGGTCATACTCCATGGGGCCGTGTCCGTGCCTATCAGCAGTGATGCCTCGCCCTTTATCCTCCCCTCGTACACTGAGGCGGTGCTCACCAGCCTGCAGGAGGCTGTGCTCACCGCTCTGGATGTTTTGCAGAAGGTGGGCAATACAAATTGTATTGTCAGAAAACAAAGAAAAAAAGAATGGGTACCAAATAGGTTTACGTACTGTACAAAATGACCTTTGTTGCATGTCATCCTCCTCTGTCTAAATTGCATGTCCATCTCTTGACACACTCTCAGAACCAAAATATATTTCAAAAAAAAAAAAAGATAAATTAAGGGAAGAAAACAAAGTTATCGCCTAGAAATTAAGGAGTGGGTGCACTATTTTTTTAAAATTTTATATATATATATATATATATATATATATATATTAAGACCTGCAACTAATAATTATTTTTGACATCGATTGATCTGATGTGTAGTCTTTAAATTGTCACAGTTTCTCAGAGCTCGTGGTGATGTCTTCAAATTGCTTCATTTGTTTAACCACACAGTCCAGACGTGTTTTTAAATGATAAACATCAGAGAAAAGCAAAGCAAATCCTCCCACTTGAGAAGGGGGAACCGGCAAATATGACTCGAGTTAATCATGTCATCAAGGCAATGTTTTCATTGGACCGATATACTTAACACAATCTGGACAAAACGTGTCCTTGTACCTTTTTTTTTTTTTTTTTCTTTTCTGAACGCCTTTCACTCTAAATGAATACCATATCTTTGAGAAAACTTACTTCTTCCCATTTTGTGTCAACTCAGTCCAGGAAACAATGTGTCAGTCTGCTAAATTATGCAATACGCAGTCCCGTGGTGGATGTCAGCAGTGTTTGTTCCTCCCTTCCCTCCCTGCTGCAGGCCATCTGTGTGGGACCGGAGAACCTGCAGGTCATGTACCCAGCCATCTTTGAACAGCTGCTACTCTTCGTGGAGTTCTCCTGCAAGCCTCCTCAGTACGGCAGGATGGAAACCAAACACGTGGCCAATGCCAAATACAACCAGGTAGGAGGAAATGGAATTGGCCGTTGAATTGCTTGGTTTTCATTTGCAATTTATGTCTTTTGACAGTTTGTTTCATTAAAACGTTGGATGGTGTACCATGTTACTCGCTGCCCTTCTCTCTTCAGCCATCAAAACAAGGTCATCTCTCTTCTTTGATGTTCATGAAGCACCTTCCCTCCCTCCCTACTTTAGTCTTTACGAAGCCCCCACCACGGCCCTTTGGGAGATTGACAGCTTATTCTGGACCCTCATTAGTAGCCCTCAAGCCATTTCTTCCTCATATTCCCACCATCATGCTTCTTCCTGCTGGCAGCACACCAGAGAAATGTTTTACTAATTTTTCAGTTCAAACACAGTTCAAATTCATTTTCCCGAAAAAAAAAATGTGTTTCCCAGTGATATTGAGCAAGATTACTTCTTTTATAGAACCACAAACAATTCTCCTATTTTCTCAAGAACAGAGTCGTTTCACAATATTGTTCTGATCTCAGTGTCTTTCTTACTTGTTGTGGAAACCTACGAAGTGCAGCAGGGGAACGCTGGAAGTTGTCTCGATCTAACACCGCTAGGCTGGTACAGTTATGCTGAGAAATGTCAGCGCTGCAGATTTTCATGTCTCAAATCCGGACCGTCAGTCTGTTAGTCCTGCATGTGGCCTCCAGACTCGGGACGGTCACAATCTGAATCTGTTTAAATTGTTTAAGTGAGGGGGTCAAACCAAATTCCCACTAAGCCAAACAGATGTAATGGGTGGTCTTTATTGCCTTGTTGGCTTTTGGATGTTTTGGAGTGTTTTTCCCCCTCAGTCACTCCTGGTTATTGAATCTCATCCCGCCAACAAGCCACTGCACATTCGATACAACTTAAAACACCAGTTTAATTGCGATCTTCTCTCATTCTGTTTCTTGGGACTACTCACCGGATAACCATTTTAGATCCAGCTCTTTGCACCGGTGAGTTCCGCCATCATCTCCTTCAGCCCTCCCCCCCCCCTTCTATAGTTTTACTAAGCTGTGCTGAATGGTGACGACCTACCCTCTGCGGTAGATGAGATATCACACCGCATGGTCGGCTCTCACGTCTCATCTGCGTCTCCTCACTCCATGCTCCCCCTCTCTGCCTGCCACTAACTGGTGGTGATGCCTCAGTGTGCACAGTCTCTGTGCGCTTTCATTTTCAGTTGATTTTCTTTTTTTTTTCTTTTTTTTTTTTTTGTGTTTTTGGTGATGTTCATATGCGCACGTGTGGTTCTGTTTATACTTCTTAAAGACACACTTTGTAGCATCAAGTCATTTGTTTGGCTGTAACATTTCAGATGTGGTGCTCATATAAGCCTAACAAAACTTGACGCAAACTAATAGTCACTGTAACTTAAAAAAAAAAATAATCCGTGTGTTACTATACTTATACAAAGTGTGCCTTTAAAAAAAAAACGCTTTCAATGTGGCTCTGCCAAATAGTCGATATAACCGTTTTAAAATGTGTTCGACTGATGTCCACTCCTGTTTTTGTTTTTTTTTCCTCTCAAAACCTCTCGCCCCCGCAGGCGGAATGGGTTGCCTTAAACTATGTGCCGTTTGCCGAGCGCTCCTTGGAGGTGGTGGTGGACCTGTACCATAAAACGGCGTGCCACAAAGCTGTCATCAATGAAAAAGTTCTGCAGAACATCATCAAGGTATTTGTCACCAGGATCGGGGGGTGTTCGTGGTCACCAAAACTCCTGGCAAAGTTTTTTAGAATTGATGGTAAAGTTGTTTTTTTCGAGGACTGTAATTGTGACAAAAATATGTCGTAATATCAAAGCACCTGTACACACTGTGCATTCCCTCTAATGGGGAAGTAATGCGTCCACATTAGGCTAGAGGCAGCGTTTAGGCCTCGCTGGGTTTTTGTTGTGGTTGTTGTTTTTCGCACTAGCCCAACGAGGACGGTGAGCTCTTCAGTTTTGTTTCTCAACACTTCCCACCGGCTCCCCGCTGAGCACCACTTACTGTTGAACCCTGTGCAGTCATAAAATGTGGTGTAATGCGAGAAGGTTTTGTCATTTTAGAAGCATATTAACAGAATTGCACAAGGCAGAACATTGCTGCTGCACTGCAATGAAACCTTTATGCAAGTTGAACTTCTGGCACACCCTATCAATGACGTCAAAACAAGTGTTTTCCATTAGCCGACTGCGGCAAAAAAAAAAATGGTTGCTCGTAGTGACGGACCCACAGGTACTTTGCAATATCAAGAAGCCCATATAATTCGGCAGTATTGCAGAAATGAGGCGAGTGCATGATCCTTATTCAGTGTTTTGTCGTCATGTCTTTTAACAGACAGTCAATTCATCCTATTCATGGTTAGCCTGACTGAACATTGTGATTTAGTTACTTTCCAAGAGGATGTATATACAAAAAAAATAAAAAAAAAACGAGTCCAAGAGATGATTTGAATGAATTAAGTGTAGTATATTTTGAACTCGCTCGTTAATTCTGTTTGCTGTCTGAGGAGTCGGTCAATGTCCACCAGCCTCTGGGCAGCTTTCCCTTCACATGTCTGTCTGACTTGATGGTATTGATCCCAAGGCTTAAATCTTACATGTAGCAGATGTGAAGTGCAGCTGGTGCCAAATATCAGCAGCATTTTTACGAATGCAGTCTGTCAAAAAAAAACAAAATCTTTAGTTAGCGCAAGACATGGAAAGCCTTCATTTCTTTGCTGACACTGAGTCGTCCATGTTATCCAGTGTCTGACACCTGTGTTTAACTGCTCTTTTCCCATAGTGTTTTTTTTTTGTTTTTTTTAATAAGAAACCTCAAACTGAAGAGAGTTAATTTGCCAAAGAACTATTATGATGGTTCCCTATGGACAGATTAAATCTGGCCCCCACCCTTTCTTTGTCTCCAAAACAAGAAGGCAATGCTTGTAAAATCTCAACCTTAGGGAGCCCAGCTGTTCTCTCAGAAGAGGACGTTGTCAAAAAAAAAAGATGGTCTATTACTTTTTTTTCTGGTTTTTCAGGACCACTGCCTGATATTAAGAAATTAAAAATAAAAAAATGTAAAAAAAAAAGAAATAAAAAAAAAAAAATCCGACATATCACTTTGATGGTAACTCCATGAATAAAAAGTCTCCGCACATTTCAGTATAAAAGTGAAGAGGGTGAAAAGTGTTCTGCTTACTGCATTTAGTTTTATAGATTTTACCTTGAAGTCTTTCTCTGTTTTTCAGTCTCATGATGTATTGTAATTACCGTCTCCTCCTTTGTTTCCCCTTCACCATCAAGACTTTAAGAATGCCCTTGGGTTTGAAGTATGCCTGTCCGTCAGAGAGCACCTGGAAGCTTGCGGTTTCGTCTCTGCTCAAGGTGCTGTCTATTGGACTGCCGGTGGCACGCCAGCATGCCTCGTCTGGAAAGTTCGACACTATGTGGCCAGAGCTGGCCAATGCCTTTGAAGACTTTCTTTTTACCAAAAGGTACAGATGTAGGCGATGTTACGGTTTGAGTATGCACGATTTGGAAGTTCTTAGTACCAAGCTCATTATTTTGGTGGTTTTCCTGTATTTTCTTTTTATTTTAGCACACCTCCAGATAACCTATCCATCCAAGAGTTTCAGAAGAATGAAGCCGTTGATGTGGAGGTAAACACTTGTTCCTAGCATCCAGAGTATCAATGGGATTGTGTGAGGGAGCCCACATCAGCGTTGTGTCCTCTTCATTTTAGGTGGTCCAGCTGATCAGCACGGAGATTTTACCATTTGCCAATTTCATCCCCAAAGACTTTGTTGGCCAGATCATGACTATGCTCAATAGAGGTTCCATTCACTCGCAGTCTCCCTCATTTACAGGTAAGATGTAACTTTGGCAGCTGAAACGGTTTGACTGAGCCGTGTTATTTATTATTTCTGACACCGGAATCCTACTGAAACCATTAAGTCCTTGGGGCCCCTCCCTGTGGCTCATCACCAACAATGGCTCCTGTCAAACTCTTTATGTGTTGAGCAAGACGGTCTAGCCCCGTCTGTCCCCCTCATTGTAAATCACTCTGGAGAGCAGCGTCGGCGGAACGTGTGACATGTAAAGGGATTTCTTTTGACAGAGGCTGAGATCGACGTGCGGATGAGGGAGGAGTTTTCTAAGGTGTGTTTCGAGACGCTGCTGCAGTTTTCCTTCAGCAACAAGGTGTCCACCCCGCAGGAGGGCTACATCTCTCGCATGGCGCTCTCTGTGCTCCTCAAGAGATCCCAGGATGTCCTCCGACGCTATGTAGAGGATGAGAGGTTGAGCGGACGCTGCCCCCTGCCCAGGTACACACCACTAAATAAAAAATGCATGCGCTTTGGCCAAAAACAACCCTGTTTTTTGTTTTTTAAATATTTTATGACGGATGTCCCCCATCAGAAATTCAACTCCAAACACTGGTGTTTGTCTGTGTCATCATTTTACCACCAAGACATTTCGCAATGCAAAAAGCCAAGACCGCCCCAGCTCCAGCCACGCATCCATCATTTTTCCTTTTCTCTTTTGTAAACAACACAAAACCACTGTACTTATCCACTTTTACAAACTGGCACCACATTTTAGGGTTGGGTGTAACGCTTCATTCTACAGTGCATTTATTTCTTCCTTTTTCTTTTCTTCCTAAAACACGATGGTGCAATTTACCCTCGGGCACCATTTAACTTCCGTTGGCACAGAAAATGGCAAAGGGGATGGTGGTGGCGGTGAAGTTCAGAAAAATAGAATAATTAGAATATACACATGAATAGCAAATGCAAGGCGGCTTAAATTAAGACAATTGTTTAAAAAAAAAAAAAAATATGTTGAAAACAATGGATATGAATATAAAGAATGAGAAAATTGGGGATTGCATTATTAGATTATGTTTAAAAAAAAATAAATAAAAAAAAAAAAATATTTCATCCATTGTTGTCTGATAATGTTATAGGAGTGCAATGCTAAATACAGAGTACTCTTTTAATGATAGGATTTGTGAATGGGGGGGGACGCCAAATGTATTATAAATAAATACTGTGAATTTTATATAATAAACGTTGGTTTGTAAGATACATTACAAACAGGACACGCTGGTCTTTCCTGCGGCTGTAATGCAACAATATGACAAAAAGTGCTTGAGTAATAATAAAAAATATCTTCATTTGGTGATACTCCCGTCCTCTAACTGTAAAACATACAGTTCTCTGTACTGTATGTTTGTGTAGCTAATGAAGGTCTTTGGTCTTTTTCATTTTAGGCAACAAGTGACAGAGATTATCTTTGTCTTGAAAGCCATCAGCACTTTGATGGACTCGCTTAAAAAGACACAGCCAGAAAATGGTGAGTATCAAAACTGTGTCAAGGATGAAATAGATCTTGTGAAGAGGTGGCACTCTGAAAACACTTTTAAAAAAAAAATACAACAATGCCTCCATATCTATCTTCTATTATATTCAGATTAATGTGTCAGAGTACAGTTGGGACCATTTTTCAAATGAGTTTTATCTCCAATCTGGGCGGAACTGTTTACGTTTCCAGCAAGGTCAATTACTAGAAATAATTTTTTGAACCGCAATAGATTGAAGTGAGACATTCGAAAATTACGTTTTTGAAGTGCCCTTCAAGATGTTTGCATTACATCGTCCTTTATTCAGAGCAAAACTCATTTCCATACGCCTGTGGGAATTTTAGGAAGGAAATTATTACTTTGATTGCTTTCTATCACAATTCATATTCTCTTCTTCCTCTCCCTCCATCCCCTCTCCTCCTCTTTTCACCCCCCCCTCTTGTTCTGCGATTCTTTTGTTTACTGTCTGCAGTGGATGGCAACACGTGGGCTCAAGTGATTGCCCTGTACCCCACACTGGTGGAGTGCATCACATGCTCCTCGTCTGAAGTGAGCTCAGCCCTGAAGGAGGCCCTGGGGCCCTTTAAAGACTTTATGCAGCCCCCCGTCTCCAGAGTCCAGAACGGAGAGTCCTGACCAGGCTCACTCAAATTTGTTTTTTTATAATGAAGAAATCTTGAATGTGTCTTCTCGACCTACGTGCTTCACAAGTGCACGGACATGAACTCAACGTGAGCCCCATCTACGGTGACATGATGCAACCCGCGGTGAAGAGAGATCCGAGGCCTGCCCGGACCACGTCAACGACCCCGACCTTCATGTGCATCATCGTATGCTTCTCATGTGAGCTGATTACGCCTCCGCCCCCTCCATTCTCATACAGACTGACTGCACTCGTGTTAACTACAGAGATTTAAAAAAAAAAAAAAAAGAAATGCAGTGTTGCCTCTTGGTTTAGTTTGTTTTCTTCTTCTGATGAGGCCGAATCGATGTACAGTGTGTGGTGATAGTGTTGATGATGTAATTAACAAAAAAAAAAAAAATGCAAAAAACCGGGGCTTTATTGATCTTAAAAATGAACACTTAGACTTTTCCAACATTTTCCACAGTAAGGATTTTATGCAAGAAAACAAATCTTACTGTAACATTCCATGTCATCGTTAGCCAGCCATCTGAGAGGGGATGTACTTGTCTATATAAAATAAATGGGACAATTCTACGATCAGCTCTGTGCTCCGCGTGTGCTCAGTTACAATGCATGTTGAGTTCCTTACCACACAATTTAAAAAGAAAAAAATCTTTATTGATATAAATCCTGTTTATATATGAAAAAAAAAGACTAACTTTCACTATCAGCCAATGACTTGACTTCTCACTTGATTTATTACCTCTGAACATTTTCTTAATGAGCTTATGGTTTCAATACAGCATAAGGTTTATTGAGGAAATGATGGTCCCATTTAGAGTAAAATAGAGGATGAAGCAGTGTATGCTTTAGGGCGTGGCTACCTTGTGATTAACAGGCGGCCGGTCTGGGTGCTCTGTGTTTTCCCTTTTGCATCTTTTAACATTTTCACAGTGTGTTTTCAGTTGATGAAAGGTCATTGTAACATTTTGGTCGCCTAAAAAAAAAATTATTTTTCAGCTTTTGGTTGTGCTTTGCTACACCCTCTCCGTGTCACTGCTGGTTCTAAAAAAAAAAAAAAACAAAAAAAAAAAAAAACAAGATGGCGTCTGCAAAAATGCCGAACTCGAGGCTTCAGAGCCGTAGTCCACAAACCAATGGGTGACGTCATGGTGAATAGGTCAACTTATACAGTTTGTGCCAAATGTGAATTAGTGAGTGTGTGAGAAACGGACGATTTCACACAGGGAAATTAATTCAAAATGGTTCACAAGACACCATGGATTATTACTTCATTTTAACATTTCACCAAACCATTAACCCTTTTAGATGCTTCATGAACACACTGGTATAATTCCCAAAATACCACCACATAATAATACTGTGTATTGTTATTAATGTGGAGCATTACAGAAGTATAACATATATTTATTTTCATATCCCGGTGTTTAATATTTTTTTCCAAGTTTGAAGTCGGGGGACATTTTAAAGGGAACATTTTGAACATTGAGGGGCAGGTGTCCAGGTTTAGTCTCCAGGTTTAGTCTCTGTGTCCCTTGTACTTCACAGCACGGGATGCCAGCACTGTACAGTAGGTGGGGTTATAGCCGACCACAGGAGAAGCTCAGAATTATAAAAAGCACCTCTTTACACTTAAAGTCCTCGTGCTCAGTGCCAACACACACACAATCAAATTATGCATTCTGTAGGGACCCCTCGGCTCTTTCTCAATGTCCCCTGGAAGTCCCCGAGCCCGAGTTTCGGATCATCCAGTAGGTCATATGAGGGGAAAGGACCGTTTTGTGGTTTGCACTGAAGAGGAGGAGGAGGAGGAGGAGGAGAGCGGAGGGAGCAGGTCTGCTTGGGCGGGGTTTCCCTCTTATTTCAAGTCTGCACAGAAAAGGAGCGGAGCGCGAGAGGACGGACAGTCTCCGGCTGCATGGGAATGTCGCTGTAGTCGAGACGGTGAATTTCTTCAGCTTTACGATATTTTAAGTCGTTTTTTTTTTTTTTTTTTTTTTTTTTTTTTTTTTTTTTCTTTTTTTTTTTTTTTTTAATGTCGTCGTTTTCGTCTCCGTCTCGCATTTCCACCACGTACTGGCTGAGGTAGTAGTTTGTGCTGTTGGTTGGGTTGTGACACTGCCCGCTATGGAGATGACTGCGCAAGCTACTGCCTTGCTAGTGCTGGTGCCTCCACTCCGGCCGAGGAAGAAGCCCCGCTCGCAACGCTGTTATTCGGTTGTAACAGGTAACGCACACCGCTAGTGACGCAGCTAGCCACCATGTTTTATTTAAAGCTGTAATTTACTGCTTTTTTTTTTTTTTGCTTTTTTTTTTTTTTTTTTTTCTTCTTCTCTCTTCCTTCCCCTTCTCTCTTCTCTCTCTCTCTAAACAACCAACAGAAATGGCTCGTGGTTTCATTCTCAGCTGAAGCCCGTTTGAGAACTGTATCATGTTTCATCCAATAAAATAATGAATGATTGTGGAGGAAAAAAAAAACCCACTTTGTATGCAGTTTTTAATTTGTACATAATGTGAGATTTACACTCACGGACATGCATTTGATTTTAACTGATGCCTTTTTTTTTTTTTTTTTGTTTCTTAATCAGGATGGAGGGAAAATCTTGCTTGCATTATCTTGGCATCCGTAATCCAAGTTTCTATCTTTTTCTTATTTTTTTTTTTTTTTCGTATGCACATTTGAAAAATGCACGAGGAAGTCGATATCTCGTATGGATTTGCATAGTTTTTCACCACCTCAGGCGGAGTTGGCTGTGTCGAAAGCATGTAGGTCAACAGTACTGTTGCTATGAGGAGAGGAGTGACGTGGCTCCTGCTGCCCACAGAGGTATCCTACAATACATCTGCTCTGTGCACACAAGCTGGCTTTATGGCTCTCCCTGACGTCCTTTGTTGATAATGCTGCATACCATCAGACACTGGAGCAGATAGTGTGTGTGCTCATCCTGCACCTCTCATATGCAGGGCAGAGCTCAGAGACATGAATCTGTGCGGTGCTCTTGGCACTGCTCTAGTAATAATCAGATTATTATGCTAAATCTGGATAGTGTGCCTCAGTATTTGAACTCTGTGCGTGCACACCATAGACAGACTACCACATGACCTAACCCCCCCCACAGGCGTTTCAGCAGTGGTGTCCTCACAGAGGTCTGGCAGTGCAGCGCTGATGTGGGTCATGCGTTGTGGGTTAACCTTTGAAATCCTCCCTCTGCTGCCCAGCAGCATCTGGTTGCTCTGTATCACATTAGTATGGGCAGTCAGGGGTCTCGTGATGGGGGTGGGGACCAGAATGGGTAATGAGCTTTGATTGGCTGCAGGGGCCAGGCAGCCCAGGTCGATGAAACCGTGCAGGGGCTGCGGTCTTTGAGTTCAGACCCCCACAGCCCAGATGAGAACACGCCGCTCACTCAATGACTGACTGAAGATTGAATCCTGCGTTTGACCTTCCAAGAAGACTCATGAAATATTTATAAGTTCACACTTGATAGTGTGTTAGGCAGAGTTATGCTCATCTCGGGACACAGCTCTGCCCACTAGCATCTGTGCTGATATCGAACAATAAATTCTACTCCAGAGATGTACGTAGGTTGAAAAGCAGTGTTTTTTTTCTTCTTCTTTTGCGTTAGAAGCAGACTAGTAAACAAACCACACCATGAGGCTTGTGGTTACTGTCATGCCTGTTGAATAGCAGTCCTACAGGTCTGCATTACTAGCCTACATATTCAAATTAGAGTCCGTCTCATGTAAGAAATGCAAGTAATCCAACCTCCGGGGTAAGACCAAACATCATTTATCATATCCTGACTGTGAAGAGAGCCAGCCTATGGACCAGTGAGCAGCTCCTCCATGTCCTCATCCATCTTGTGTCAAAGCTCTCATTTGAGCCGGGCCGCAGATAAATCATACTTCAGGCAGCCGAAGCCTTAGAGCAGTTAATTCGAGCCCCCTGTAGAAAATGCCCGCTCAGACGGGGATCACAGCTGCACCGCTGAGGCAGCCGCACCCTTGTCCTGACAGGACAGTTGACCCTCATGTGTGTCCACTAAATACCTTATCAGCACGCTGCCTCCGTCATGCAACATGTTATAGTGCTGAGACAATTAGTCGAATAATTGATGATGTTAATCGTCAGAAAATGACACACGAACAAAAATATTCAAGTAACTTTAATATTCAAAATGCACCTGTAACAACCAAATGTTCGATTAAACACAGTTGGGGTTTTTTATTTTATTTTTTCATCAATGAATGAACTAATCGTTGCAGATTTAATTGTACATTGGATCATCTTTGGGTTTTGCACTGTTGGTTTGGGAAAAACAAGCAGTTGCCACATGAAGCTCTGAGAAATTGTGAGGTGTTTTTCACAATTTTCATAATTTTTCAAGCACAAATGCCAAGATTTGATGGTTTCAGCATCTCAACATCTTTCCAGTTGCACTATACAATAAACTGAATAGCTGTAGGTGTTGAACTGTTAGCCAGACAAAAGAAATAAACATTCAGAAAATGAGTGACTGAAAAAAAAATTCCATAATGAAACAGCCGATGTCAAAAAAAAAAAAGAAAAAAAAATATATAAAGAATAGCATCTTTTCTATCTATCCTCCTCTGAAAGGAGTCTCGAAGGCTGTGGCCCCAGCAGCATGTCACCTTTCCAGTACAAAAGATGAGTATCTCACTGCAGGTCCACTCAGCAACTCCCTCAGATTTATCCACGGTGGGGTGGGAGTGCTGTAACCTTGGAAAAACCAGCCGCCCACAGGAATGACTGTGTCATCACTGCCGTCATCCAATCTGGACCACACGCGCGAGTGGAGTGCCAGATCCCTGCTGGCCTGGCTGGAGGAGGATGCAGCACTGGCCTGTGGGGACCAGATGGCCCCTTCAGCTCCTGCAGAGGACCCGGGGAGTGTGAGACTCCCATGACGGCACTTTATGATCATCTTAAATGTGTGTGTGTGAAAGCATTCATAATGGGATGTATGTGCGTGGTGCACTCATAACTCTGATCTTCATGAGTGGGTAGGATAACATGAATCAAGGGAGTTATAAAAGTGATTGTTTACAATTGTTGAAGACATGGGTGGTCCATAAACCTTTCCTGGCGCTCTGTTAACCCTCAGAGCATTTACTTCACATCCTTTGTGCCGTATTCACTTACGAACTTTACTTTGAGCTTTATTACAGACATTAAAAAGTCCCAAATTGTACTAAGAAAATAAAACAATAGATAAGGATAATAGATTTTTTTTTAAAAAAAGGAAAAATTGGTCAAATTAATGGGAAAGGCCACATAATCCCCGCCCCCCCAGCACAAAAACAGTAAGATTGATGCTTCAGTTGTCATGAGTCCATGTTTCATATGTATGATTCTCAAGAGAAATTAAGGAATAAAAGACTCAAAAGGATCTTCCGCAGGCCTTTTTCTCAGAAGACATTTGTGACGTGTCACAGGAGAAGCACAGGTGTAAATATTGAAATTAATGATCGCTGAGTTCCATTTAGTTGCTTCATTGTCCTGGTTTTGTGCCTGCTGGCTCACCGTCACACTGTCCCGCCTAACTGGGACACTTGAATGTAACAACGCCGTCGTTAATGTTAAGTAATGTAGCAACACCTGTGCTTTTCTTACTATAGGTCAAAAATGTCTGCTTTGAGAAAAAGCCTATTTTAGCCTGATATTGGCAAACAAAAAAATTAAGCAAATATCAAATGATGTGTAATTTGGCGGATATATAGAATGTAGAAGTATCTGATAGCGTTGGACACGTCACAGTCCTGTTGCTATGATTGCAACAATGTGATTTTACTCGACCTGTTTCAGACTAAAAACCTTTTTTTTTTTGTTTGAAGCATTTCCCCGCCAACAAAGAATACAATTTTGGGTAGAAATGCTAAATCCATGTTCATAGGCAACATTTAAAATTCCAAATTATTCCAAATTTAAAATGTCGGCTTTAAGCAGTACCGCCCCCAAAATAAGTCACCGACACTCTTTCATAAGGAAAACACGATCTCTATAGCGTACTGTACGATAGAGCACATAACATGCTGATTCACACAAAACATTTGCGTACTCGGACGTATATAAAGCAATGGTTTCCTTTTACCACTCGCAACCCATAGACCGCAGTGCATTTTCCATACGACACCTCTGTCATGTCATGAACTCTGAAAGCTTTATCCTGTGATTTGATTTACATCTTTGCTCTCAGGTATTTGGTGTCGCGGCACTTAAGCAGTACAGAAGTATTGCACAAGTTTCACCTAAAACCTTGCTGTTCCACGCACACTTTTACTCATTCAAGTGAGACATTGAAGGGAAAGACCAGTTGTAATAGGGACGCACATCTAGTGCACTTTTCTTTTTTTTTTTTTGTCAAGTCGAGTGAGTGATTGTGTGTGTGTGTGTGTGCTTTCAGTGTCAGATTACGCCCTCGCAGCAGCCTCCGCGAAATCTTCTGTCAGGCCATTCCGTGAACTGATACCCTTCATCATATTGCTTTGGGACTCTCTCGACACGGTTTGTCAAACGAGGTGATAGTCTTGTTCTATACAGTTACTGAAATGTAAGGGAGTTTGCCCCCATTCAAGCCTGGAATTTCTAAAGAATTTCTTCCGTTCCCATTTTGGATTTGACAGTCAAATATCTGAATATATGTCTAAGTGGCATTTTTTTAACACAGTGCAGGCAGGTCATTGCTCTGGTTTTAGAAATGTTAGGATAAAAAAAAAAAAAAAAAAAATGGTATCCATGAAAGCTTTAAAATACTGTAAAGTGTATTTGCTTACACAGCTGTTGTAGGGCCGGGACATTGAATGTTAAGTAATCTTTCCGTTAATTTCCCCATTTGTCTGTTCACTCCCATAGTAAAAAAAAAAAAGAAAAAAGAAGTGCATCCATGAGCCAGCATCAATCAATATCTCACATCTGTTTTATGTGTCTACTAACTTGTTATCAATAACACAGTAGAGCAATGTTGGAAAAAAAAAAGGTTCATTTTTTTTTTTTTTTTTTTTAATAGAGCAGAAAAGTGAGCATTTAAACCATTTTTTTTTTACACTGTTCCTTGGTTTCCAAAACAGAACAAAGTACACCTTTTGTTTCAGTAAGATGTACATCACCTACAGGAAAAGAAAGAAGTATCCACTTAAAACATTATTTACATTTTTTACATTTAAATTAAGTGACTCTGTTCCATGTTTCACATACTTCAGCCACTCGCACGACCGTTAAGATACAATATTTGCGCACAGTTAGAAGTGGAGAACTACAATCAAACAAACAAAAAAATGTGGAAAGCCACGGAATCAGGGAACAATATTGATTGTAGACACATAAGATAAGTGTTGTCTATTTAATTGCCTGCAGCGATAGTCTTATTTATACTTCCTTTAAAGTGACATTAAAAATCAAGCAATAGTCTTTGTTAGAGGCACCTGCTATTCATAAGGATAGGTTTATCTTAAAAGTGACAATACATCCAACTGATACTGAGAAAAGGTAAACATGAAAAGCTATTTTTTTTTTTTTTTTAAGCACTATATATATATATATAAAAAATATATTCCGTACAACACTTTACCCATCACAGTTCCCTTGTGAGGCTTTTCTCTTCCTTCAGCTTCTCTTGAAAACATTTAGTTTTTCTTTTTTACAAATCTTGCAGGTACAGGAGCAAATCATGACAATGTTAACTTGAATAATGGCACAGGAAGCAGCCGACGACGCACCTGATGCAGCATGCAAACAGCCACTCGAAGAGGACAATGATAATATGCGTTAACGCGCAACAGAATAAAAGGAAGAAAATGATGAGGTAGATGGCTAATGGTGAATGAGTGCAACAGAAAGACCTCTTTGTTTTTCCTTCTTAAATCTGGGCCACATTTAAAACCTTTAAACTCTTGAAAGGGAACTCCTTCTGTGTAGTGTATTCTTCATAAGTGTGTTCCTTCATTTTCACAGGAATCAGTATTCCTTAATATAATGCAGCATCAGGAGAACCTGCTGACATACCGTCTACAGAAGGCTTGCAAGCTTTTCTTTCTTTTTTTTTTTTTTTCTTTTCTCCCTCTATGGACAACAGACTAACAATTGCAGATGACTGAACGTGGCTAATTTAAAAATCTCTACATGGAACAGAGGAGGTATAATATATGCAGGACATCAGTCTTCAGATTAGTTTTTTTTTTTTGTTTTTTTTTTTACACTGTACAGGTGTTCAACCAAACATACTAATCGAATGTCTTACGCCTTGGAGTATTTACATTTTCACATTTATAAATAGTGTGCATTAGTTAGTAACTTCAATCCTGAGATGCACATCACCCTCTCATCCATGGGAGACTAATGCTCCCAACCTTAGGCATTGCCCCGCAACAAGGTTCATGATGGCTTCCTCGAGATAAAAAAAAAAAAGAAAAAAGAAGAAGAAATTAATAAATCAGAAGTTCAACTCTTCAACAGCTCTTTTCATGTTTCTTTTCTACAAAAAGGACCAGACAAAAAGAGACCATCCTGATTGAGGATGATCAAGGGGAAAACAGCCTGGGGAAAGAAAAGAAGAAAAAAAAAAAAAAAAAAAAAAAGTCCCATTTGTGATCAGAGACATCTTGGATCCCTCAGCAGAGGAGGAAGTCCACACTAAAGCACTTTAAAGAGAGCACAAGGGATGACGGGAGCTGCAGAAGTCAAGGCAGGGTTACGTTTCGGTGGCGGTTGCAGTTTCGTAGTATGGCTAGTTCTGCTTGTTGCCGTACATGAGGGGAATGATGTAAGCCGAGATGTCATCTCCAGAGCCCAATCTGTCGTTGGATATCCTCCAGCCTCGATCCTTCAGCACCCCTCGTGCTCTCATTACGAGGTCCTGAGCTGCCATTGTGTACCTGACAAAGTAAAAGTGAGAAATGATTGAAGGCCTAGCGTGGTGATATACAATAGGATAGAGGGTCAGATCTGATAATAATTATGCACTGAATTTGACTAAATACATCTGCCAGCAGACAGATGGGGGGGGGGGGGGTTGGAAAATATTATGTTAAACTTTGGAAACTAAGCTCGCAGGAGAAGAGGAGTCGGAGTGCCTCGTTAACATTCTTACAAGCTATTTCCTTGACATCAGAGAAATGACTTATCTAAACGTTTGGAAATTTGCATAATTACAACAAGATAACGACGTTCATCCTCTACAAATAAGACCGGGGTGAGGGGAAGTTCAGCCCTGACTGACGGCTGCAGCCGTGTGATGAGCCAACGTGCCTGTGCTGGTCGTCGGGGTCGCAGTTTGCCAGGAAACAGGTGACCGCTTCAGCTGCTTCCTGGTTAGAGAGGACGTCCCACAGACCGTCGGTTCCCAGCACCAGGACATCATCAGCTCCGTGCTCGCACTGCGCCAAAGGGTAAACTTTGACCTGGAGGTGAAGGGGAGGGGGGGGAACGAGGCACGGGTTGAGAGATGTATGGTTGCTGGGAATCACTTGAACCTGTCGCATTCCTATGAATATGTCACATAAATAGCTATATGGCAGAATGTGGGGAAAACAAGAAAAACACCCGTTATTAGTGTTCATTCATTATTCTAAGGTGGCGAGGCCTAATGCTGCCCTTGTAGTCACTCATTACTATTGTGCAGCTCATTACCAATATACAGTACAGTGTATATATAGTGTCACCTGCAACATCAGCTGCAGTGATTGTATCAGTTTTAGACATCTTTGGACATGTGTGCAGCTCTTTCCCCAAGTTGGAGATAACATCTGTGTTTGTGATTCTCAATATCTCCGAGTCGGAATCACAAGTGGGAGGATGACGTGATAATGTTTTCCCCACTCTGCTGCTCATAATTACAATTCCAAAGGATATGACGTGAACACGCCATAAATTCAACTTTGAAGATTTTATATTACCCCCCCACCCCCTTACTCCTTCCTGATGGTATCTCGCCATTCAGATAGTTTGGGTTGGGTTTCATTTGTCCAAGTTTTGTGATATCTGCCTCCAATAGACAATGGAGCTAAACAGAATTCTATTAGTGGTGCTTAAAGAGCAATATCTACTAATCTTTATAGTATACTGTTTGTGTTAGTATAAAACTAAATCCACATACTTATCCGTTTTGTACTAACTGGAAATGATACGATACGCTGTCGGACTTCAATCAAACTGTGTCTTTACAGAGACACTGGCCATTGAATTTCACAAGGAAATATCAAAAAGTTGTTTCAGAAATGAAATAGTTTCAGTGAAAGCTGTCCACAGCAAGATATGTGGATTATTCAACAGGGACACCATTTCTAGAAGACATTTTACTTTCTTTACACCCATTTCTTTAGTGACGTGAGCACAACAAGCAGATATTATACAGATATCTAGAAACGTAGGCAAGAGTTCTTTTTGACACATCTTGCCTTTGTATTTTTTTTTTCTGGAAGTTACTGATGGCCTCAATCTTTCAAAGATATCCAAAGATATATACGTTACTGTGGAAACTCTTTTGTGGCACACTCTTTCCAAATACTATGTCTGAGCAGAAGCATGCTCTGAAATAGTGAGCAAAAATAATGCCCACAGGCCTTGGCATTGGCAAAAAAAAAAAAAAACAGCCTTCAAGTAATTCCTTGGCTTCCACGGGGGATTACCTTGTGCCTATTCACAACGAAACACACCAATTTACTGCAGAGGCTACAGCTAAAAAAGAAAGCAGTTGTAAAGGAATTAGAATGACCTCCGCGTGGCTCGTGAGCCTCTTTATGTTGTGGTTAAAGTTAAGCTTTGAGAAAAGGACTAAAACAGTTCTTAGAATTGATTCCAATAATCCAAAAGTAATAAATGATCTCTAGAGGAGGGGTGATAATCTAGAGGTTGGCTTTCTGAACGCCCATGTTTGACCTCATGAGGATCCGATGACTGGAGTGTCATGTTCAGATTTTTCTCCCGGAACTTTTCTTTAAAAGCTGAGAGCAAATCACTCATTCTAACTTGACATGTTTGTAGGAAGGCTTTTCACAAATCACTGCAAGACTCCCACACGCTTCTTTATATAGTTGTCTTTTTTCCCTCCATTTAACATCCAGCAGGATTTCTAAAGCTCAGGTTTGACTCGTCTCACGTACACTAATACGGCGTCGATAGTGAACACTAGTGACGAGCATCTGAAAAGGAAACGTAGAAATGCAAACATCAAAAAAGGAGGCTGAACTATGACTGAACTCGGAAAAAAAGGGGGCAATGAATTAAAGATCAAGAGAATTTGTGGTCTTCATGACTGCTGCTGCAATCACGTGCGGAAGACACTGGGAAGGAAAGGAGACGTCCGGGAGCAGCGGCTGGTGGGGAGTGTTAATGTGCACGTTGACCACGTACAGTCCAGTGTGGACTGTTAATGGCCGACGGCGTTTTACATCGTTACCTCTGCGCTCACGTTTGCTTCAGAAGGTATTGAGGTGGGAAAAAAAAGGGAAGATCCGGCACACTGCTGTTTACGATGAGAATCACATTCCCATGATTCAGTGCTGTAGTTTTCATATGCTCACGTGTCGATGATGTGCTGTGGTGGGTTTTTTGTTTTTTTTTGCAACAGCTGAGATTTGGGAGCAGAAATGCTTGTAATACATAAAACAATAATCAATGCTGACGTTACTTTGAAAGAACATGTTTGTCACTTCTCTTTTTGGACATTTATCAATCCAACAGGGAAGACGAGGCACGAGTTTCTTTACAAAATACGTCACAGGACGTGTCGTTTTTCCTTTTTTTTTTTTTTTTTTCCTTTCCTTTATCCTTTTTAAGCACGCAAAAAGTATGTTGTCTAAAAGCTGTATACTGTTCAATAAAAATATTGGAAAAGTAGAAAATCCCTAATTGAAGTGACAGTTTGAGAATTTACTCGTTTTTTCTTACCCGCTGTTTTAGTTACACTGCGAAGGAGTAATGTGTCTGCACACACTGTGAAGGAGGACATAATGAGGGATACAATTCAAACATGGAGCCTACCTCTGGGCAGCAGGACAGGAAGGGCTTAATGTAGATGTTCGAGTCGTGCACTTTGAGGTTGTGGTCCCCGAGGCCTCTGGTTACTCCGATGGTCGCCAACACACGAGCCTGCAAAAGATCAGCGGCGTGTAAAGCACAACCTCGATTTGAGTCAAACAAAGCAATAACCCATTCCATTTTGAGTTTTTTTTTTTTTTTTGATGGCCATCGATTCCATCGGTGATGATAACGTCGTACTTGCCAAAGTTATTTCTGAAATGCGGGGACTCGTCGCCACAATAAACTCAAACGATCAGGAAAGCAAACAGTTTGAGCCAAATTATAATTAAACTATTTTATTAAACCTGTACGTGAATGCAGCCGAAATGCATATATGCTGTGTGTACAGCATGGCAAGTGCAGTAAGCTGAAGTGGTATGAAGAACACTTTGGGTCATCATTCTAGCATTCATCCGTATTTTCTCTTCCAAGTTTGACTAACCTGGGGATTTGTTTAAAACCTTTGTCTGCTCGTCGGACTTCGCTTTAGAGATGACACTGCACTGCAATATCTAAAAAAAAAATGACTTGGCGAGTGCAATGTTATAACTACCTGCAGGATTGATGGCCAACACTACCAAAAATAGGACCCAATTTTCAATAAAATGGAATTATCTGTGAAGTCTAGAGCAGCAGCGTCGTGCAAAGCGGTCTGACATGTCGAGTGGGATGAGTCATAAATAATTGGAAGAACATTTTTTTTATACCTTTGCAGGTGTTTCTGAGCACATAATTTGACCCCAAACTGCTAGTGTTTGTATCTGGCAGGATTCTGAAATATATGCATAACTGTGACGCAAGATATTTTTTGACCAAAAGCAAAAAAAAAAAAAAACTCGTCCTGGGATGAAGTTAAGGCTTGGTTCATTAAAACATTATTTGGCTTCAGTGAACCTATATGACACATCCCAGGTGACATTTCACCGACGGCTAAAGGCTGTTTTATCTGGATGTATGACAAGAATTTAGGCAAATAAACTCAAGATCATCGTCTGAATCTTTTAAGAGTGCCTAACAATTGTTCCCCCGGGCCCCAGACGCCATCAAACTCATTCGTAAGGTGTGCGAAACTCCTTTTGATTCCTAATGTCTGCACAGGTCGCCACCGCCAGCTCTAAAAATGGCTGCTGGCACAGGACTGGGGAACTGGGCTAATTGAATCTACTGTACAGCTTATGAGACAGGGCAGCACATAAGGCCGCGGAGAGGAGCGCGAAGGCTACTCAGGCCTGGCAGGAATGAGCGTGGATCAGTATGCAGCACAGAGAGGGAAAGAGAAGGAGACAGAGAGGTGGAGAGGAGGGAGAGCGTTTCAAAGTGGCTGCAAAGCTCCTCCGGCGGAGAAGGGGAAACATCCTGGGATTAATTGTTGAGCGTTGGGGCCCAGCAGGCTGCACACCGGGCTTTGAAGTGCTCTGGCGTTCCTCTCCCTCGCACAAAGCCCCCTCACTCTATCTAGCCATCCATCTCCGCGCCTCACTTCAAAGGGAGAGGACGCGACGTGGGCACGGCCGACTGTGCAGGGGTAAACCCGAATGTGGTTGCAGGCAGAGAGCACTGTGGGGGTGACATCTGCCCCAGTCATCAGTCAAAACATAAATCTACTTTCTGTATTAAATAGAAAACTGGAGAAGGCCACAGTGGGACCAGATTCAGTTCTATTATGTTTCCTCTCTGACCTTTTCCATGCGCCACACCACCACATGTACAGCATCACTGGGGGAAATGTCATGAACAGTGTGCCGAGCTCTTGACCTTTTCTTTTGTGTTACGTGTCGAACCACTGACAAGATTCTCCGGCAAGTCAGGGCTTCGGCGACGTTATATTCCAATTACCACACGACACTGCTCGGAAACTTTTCAGATTTCTCTCAGCACATCTTACGGGTGGCTCCAGCGGCAGTCCCGGCTTTGACTCTGAGCTGTGTTCGGGCTTCGTGTTACCTGAGGGACATAAACGCACAAAGTCCACAAGAGCGGAGAGATATTTTCTGTGCCACAGGTTTGGTGCAGGACGTGAAATCGTTGTGGAAAAAGAGGCCCGGGAATGCCTTCCACTGGCTGTCTCCTCCACACAGTGACAGGGGGGGGGGGGGGGGGGGGGGGGGGGCTGACTAATGGTGCCCTGGTGAGTTTTGATTACAGGCAAGGCGCACAAGGCCGTGGGAGTAACTCTGTCAGCAGGCGGGCGTCGAGCACTTCTTACCTTCTTTCCTTCGCCGTAGATCAGGGGAAACTTTAGGTCATCGTCCTCGATGGTTTTGTACGCCCTGCACAGAGGAGAGAGGACACTTTAATGGGTTTTTGGTTTATGGCAGGCAGCGTACACGTGCCCTGGAGATACGTCGCCCCCACGGCCCCCGCAGGCCCTGCAGCCGAGCCGGCTGGCACGGAGAGAGGAGTATGCAAGGAGGGAAAACAGAGACAGCGAGGGGGAAATTTTTTTTTTAAATCCACCCAGACATCACACAGAGAACAGAGCCCGGGCATATTTTTCGCCTTTTTTTTTTTTTTCTTCTTCTTCTTCTTCTTTCTAACTGATCTTGTAAAAGTCTCCCTAGCGACAAAGAGGGGAGACGTCTATGGATGTATGAGACACTCTCGGTTTACTGTTGGTTTTCTGCGACTGTCTGCCGCAGTTGTGTGTATGTGTACGTGCATGTATGTATCTGGAAGTCTGAAGGGAAAGCAGCTGAATGATGCAAGAGTATCCACGTTTACATTCCCCTGCTCTCAGAGCAATGTTTAAACTTCCTCAACTAATGAATAATTTACCGTTTTCAGACTGGGCCCAGACAGAGCTGCAGTACAAGGAAAAAAAGACTGAATAATACTGTATGTATTCATGCCAAGTCTTGAGATACACTTTTCACCTCTATACTGTAGCTCAGAAACTAGCAGTGAAGAAACCGCACTCTTGCTCATGGCTGGTATACAGTTTGACTTTAGAGGAACAGCTGTGTCACTATACAGTACCAGAGACATTATAAATTAGAGCCAATTTCCAGACAAACTTTTCCATTCACAACTCACAGCAGGTGCTAGGAATAGAGAAATAAATAACATTTAGAAATACAGGTTATTTTTTTTCGAGGAAATGGAAGGAATGAATGATCAGAACTCTCATGAATGAAAAAAAAATAAAAAATAGCTTGAAATAAATTTAGAATGCTTTTGATAATAAATAAATTTAGAAAATAAAAGCTATCTATTCTGAAGTTGAAAGTGTTATTTGCAGATATCATGTGATCCAGGCCTGCCCCACACACCTTATCCGATGTATTTCAGCTGCTGTGAAGCAGATTAGCAGGGACCAGGATGGTTTTTACATTACTGCTGGTTCCACTCAGAGAGACCATATGTTTCCACCTTAGGCGAGCGCTGTACTGCTGCACTCAGCACTTTTTTTTTTAACAGTGTGCAGAGCGAGGACTATCGCAGCGAACGCAGCCCACAAACACAAAAATACAGTTTGCAGCATGAGACTCTTCAGAGCGGCGAGCTGCAATGCCAGTCGAAGAGTTTCCTCACTAATGTTTGCAATATTCATGGTGTGGAAAAACCTCTAAAACAGCAGTTTGATGATGTAAAACCTAAACTTGCTCTTAAAAGAGATTAATTAAACCGGCGCAGGTATTACCCTCTCTATTTAAAAAGGGGAAACGGCATTTCTCCTGACATATCCCTCCCAAACTTCTTTCATTTGAGTATTTCACCTTCAAGAAGTGTTAGTCTCCTTTAAAAAAAAAAAAAAAAAAAGCAAAGAAAATACTACTACATAGAGACACACTCTTTATGTCATTATTTCAAAGACGTCTGGGATGAAATCCCCCGAGCCTGCTGTCGGGGACAGTCTCCCTCTGGAGACTTTTGTGTACAGCGAAGCCATCCTGTCAGACTTGAGATAAGGAGTGTGTGACAGAAAGAGAGAGATACAAATTAATGCTGTTATGATACCTGCATACCCGCTCTGGGACACAAATTCCAAAAAAAAAAAAA
>CALSCE010009442.1:5489935-5514104 GCA_943593645.1 Bovichtus variegatus | reverse complement strand
AGAGAGAGAGAGAGAGAGAGAGAGAGAGAGAGAGGAGGGGGGAGGGGAAAGGAAGAGAGGGATGCAGGGAAGGAGGGGGTTCTATGCATCATCCTGCCAGCAGGTGACGAGAGACGGGCAGGAGAGGAGTGATGTCATCTCCCCTCGGTGCAAAGAGGGGTCACAGAGAAACATTAGCAGCGTGTGCTTGGCATCCTGATCTGCATGCACATCATTATATAGATCTAACACACACACACACGCACACACACACTTTGAGGTGCCATTGTGTCAGCACCTGATGGGGTCAGACAAATTTCCGCAATTGACAGTTGGGTTCAAATAGAGTTTTCTTTGGCCAACCTTGACGGGCTTTTGCGTACATTGAGCGGTGCTTTCAGGAGCAAAGCAAGGCCAGAGTTAACGGCACTGACCCAAAGACTCTCCGAATGCGAGCCATCAGTCATATCGGTACAAAAGGCATAATGGACAAAGAGGGGAAGAAGAGAGGCAGGAGAGGGAGCAAAAGAGTATGACAGTGATGAAGGTGTGTGTTAGTCTCTCTCATGTTCAGGGGGGGAACAGACACCCTAGTGGGTAAAAAAAGAGACCGCTTGAGCGCTGTTCATTGTCATTTTTCATCCCCTCACCCTCCTATGTGGCCAACACGCCATCTTATTTGACCAACATTTTTCTTCCTATCCTTTTTTTCTCTCCTCCTCTATCTCTATTTCTATCTTTGCAACTTCCATTTCTCTCTGTCTTTGAGGTAATTTCCTTCTCATTTGTTCTCCCCCCCCTCCTCTCTCTGTCCTCTACCAGACAACCACGCTCCCCCCCCCGCCTGGCTGGCTGTGTTGCCGTGGTGTTTGGATCGTGTCGAACACAGCCGACCGCTCAACATCCATCACTCCGAGGCGTTTCGCGAACAAAACTGCCTGCCATCCTGGGCAACAACCAGCGTTACAGTTTGCAAGGCCAAAGAGTCCCAACTATCCGAGGGGAAGGGGGGGGGGGCAAAGAACGCGAGGGAGGAAGACAGACAGAGGTGGGCAGCAGGCCTGTATGCCTTCATTAGAGCGTGGCCTTGATCATGGATGCCTTTGAGGGAACTAGATGTCGGTGTACACCCACACACACGCAGCATGTGGGCACACTGGCTGCACACACTGACAGGAGGGGTGTACATGTGCAGACAGAAAGCTGCAACCAAAAAAAAAAAAAAAAGAGATCCTCCGTTACCTATAGAGTGTCTGAACTGCACCTATACAAGATGACACAGTTATGTCACACCCACGCACATCAGAGCGATCCGCCACGCCGGCTGACAGGGTACTAATTTAAGACCTAGACTTAGTCCGGGTGAAACGAGCAGGTTGTTCTAACCATAACCCAGTTTGATTAAAAATACATCACAGGCCGTCTGCGCTGCTGAGACAGCAAGCAGGCAGACGACAGGCTGGGAGTTCTGGGCCCAATGAGGAACACAGCGGCTGTCTGACCTACATCTGCTGAACCGAGCGGCGCCGCAAAACACAACTGTGCGAAGGTGGTGTCGGAAAACATTCTGTGCATCTCTCCTCACTCACCTGCACTTACCACTCGCATAAGTGCGGACATACAGTATGTATAACACGTGTGCAACGGCGGCTAGACATAATTAAAAACACTTGATAAAGAACTTCCATTTTTAAATAACTTAATAACCAGAGCAAAAAACTAGTGGTAGTACAAGCGCAGGTACAGGTACTCAAGTATTGTGTTTAAGTAACATTTTTGGGGTATTATACTTTCTAAACCACGGCAATTCATTATTCAGGAAGAAGGCCCACTTCAGTGTTTTATTATTATGTATTTGAATATTATTTCTGACTAAAAGGTATTAGCAGCATTTTAATGTTGAAGCTAGTTGAGGTGGTGTTCATTTTAGCTACTTTATATGTTGTTGTTTATTGACTGCGTAACAATGCGTCATATTGCGCAATGTTCATTTTAGGTTTTGATGTCTTAATCTGCAAAGTAACTACTTACTTTAGCTGTCAAACAAAAGTAGTGGAGTAAAAAAAATAAAAATAAAATATATATATATATATATATATATATATATATTTCATGAAATCTAAAATATTGTAAGTACCTCCAAACTGCATGTAAATACACTTACTTTGTACAACTATCGTTACTTACTGCGGCTACAACTTTGAATGCCAGACTTATTTGCAAAGGAGTACGTTTTTAATGTGGCGATGCACCACTGGCACAAGCTGCTGCACAGGTGAGTTAGGCCGACTGTATGTGTCCCAATTATGAAACACTGTTTCCTTTGGCACATTAAAATAAAATAAAAAATGGCTGCCATTTTTTTCACAGTTCACGTAGAATTTGGGCACAGATATTCCGTTTTTTTTTTTTTTTTTTTACTCATATCACAGCGCTGATTGCAGAACCCATTTGATTGCTGAGGACGCTGCCAATTGGCATTTAACCTCATGTGACCTTAGCAGTGTTTGCAAATTTACTTTAGGATTAAAGTCCTTGGACACTTTGCTACTTAGAAAGAAAAGATAGTGTACACTTGGAGCTGCACATGAAATCTTTCCCTCCCTCAGATTCTCTTTCCTCCTCCATCTTTTCTCACCCTTTCACATTTCCATCTGTATCTCAGTGCTTACAGTATGTACTGTCTCTTTTCTTCTTTCTCACACAATTTCCTAAAGCTCTTTGACCTTTTTTTTTACCTCTCTCTCTCTCCACAGTAAGATAAAAAGCTGTCCTTGCCGTGCCCACAGATTCCTTCTTACATTCCTCTCACACACAGAAGCAGAAATGTCAAGGCCACTTCTCGGCCTCCTTCTGACGGGGGAAGCTTTGAATGGCTTTACACTGCTGCACACTCAATAGGACAGAGATTGCTATTACTGGCTATTTCATGATGGTCACGTTATACAAAATCGGCCAAACGTAGATGATCACAAAGTAATGTTTCGGCAAAGCATATGTATTTATATGAGGCTAGGTAGCAGAAATTATTTTTGACATAAAGTTCTCATGAATGGATCCCACCGGATACAAAGGAAGTCTAATGATGTAAGACATGAAAAGTCTTTTCCGATGTTTAGCGATGATTTGGCAGGAAGACAGAGGAGGAAATTACTGACACACATACTGAAGCAGCAAAAAATGGGTACGAAAAAATGAAAGAGGGATCCACACATTTTGCATGCTGTGTCACTCGTGCATGGAATTTGACATTAAGAGATGAATCCAATCAGCAAATCAGTCAAAAAAAAAAAAAAATCAAGAAATCAGTCAAACCCACCATCCTGACATGGTGAAGTCACGGTACAGCATCCTCTTCCCCACCTCTTTTTTCTGGACTCTCCTCGGAAATTCCAGATGTGTAAACTCGTTCCCTAATAAGTGGGGCTGCATGTAGGCCTTTGATAAGAAAAAGAAAAAAAAACAGAAAAAGAAGATTGACATACCCAGGGGATAGGAAAAAAAAAAAAAAAAAACAATTCCACAGTCTATTAAGCTGGCAAAGAGAGCCGGCAGTACAAGAGAAACAGGGCTAAGCATAGCCGGGGATCTCAACAGGAGGGGAGGTCAGCTCTGCTAATATCTGACAGCTGTGCTCGCTAGAAGCAGAGAACGCTTCTTTCTTACCAGGAACTGCAGTCGCTGTCTCTCTGACTCCGGTGTGAACTCTGCTGACATGGGGATGACTTCTCCGCCCCGGATAATGATAGCTCTGAGGGATAGGAGCAGACAAAACAAAAAAAAAAACGGTGTTTATTCAAGCTGTTTATTGAAGCTGGGACAAAGAATGCGTGTCATTGCAGAGGTGCACACATTTCTGTGCACATGTATGTGCAGCTCACCTGCTGTCCCCAGCATTCCCAACGTAGAGCTTCCCGAGCAAATAGACGACCACCAGAGCAGTGCAGCCACCTGAGATGTTGTAGACCGCTTTCTCCTTCTCTATTTGCACATCCTATAACACGCACGCACACACAGACACACACAGACACACAACACACACACACACACAAATTAATCCTCTGATGAGAGCACTGATCCAAACACATCCTCTGCAAATAATCATGTTTGTAATCATCACAGCCTTCAAAATCTTTTTCCTATCACGCTGTGGCACAAAAACGCTTAGGCAAGAACCTTGACCATGACGCTATTATTAATTATAGCGCCATAATGAATTCATTTATCAACAGCGCCATAAGTCAAGGAGCAACAAACGGAATGAAAACCAAAAAGGATAGGGGAGAAAGTTCGGCGGGACCAATGGTTATTATACCAGTTAATTAGCCCAGATTAATTTGTTGCTAATTAAACAAAAAAAAAAATTTCTTTGAAAAATCCCATGTTATAAATTCATTAATTAGATGAATCATTACCCTGTCAGTGAATTAATCAAAAATGCTAACATGAATTTGAAACCAAGCTGCTCACACTTGGTTTAACCCTTTTGTGCTCTCTGTGGTTATACTGGTGGGCTGCTGTTAACAGCCCCTGGGGGCACTTTAATGGCAAAACAGAAGCAGGAAGTTATCCAGGGAAAATGGACGACCCCTGTGGCGCCTCCTTTGCATCCCTCGGTCACTATCAACAAAATGATTTGGATGAAAAATGTTGGCAAACACATTTGCAGCGAGGCCATCCCTATCCCATGAGGGATGTTACCCAAACTTAAGCATCTCGCCTTCTGCTCCGCTGCCGACGACCTCCATCTGATTACAACTCTGCGAATGTGCGTGTGTGTTTGTGTACAGTGCATGTGTTTCTCTGACACGAGACAGCAGTAGATCGTATTGCATGCGTGCATTGTGTGCGTATATTTATGTGCGTGTGTGGTTGTCTGGCAGAAAAGACACTAGTGTCTGTCAAACACTAGACGGTTTTGCATGTGTGACCGGATGTGTTTGTGCATTTTGTGCATGCAAAGAGTGAGAGGGCATGAAGGAGTATGGAGGATGGATACGTGCGTGTGTGTGTGTGTGTGTGTGTGTTGGGGAGGGTGAACAAATGAATGAATGAATTATAAATCCATAGCGAGCCATACATATTTATCCTCGCTGTATCCAATACCTCTTGCCGCAGGCAAAGTCTTTAATAATAAAAATGTCTGCACAAACATCTACACCTTTCTCCTCTCCACTTCCGCAAGGAAGAATCTAACAACTGAGCTAAATAACCAGCAGGCAGAGAGAGACAAAATGGTTTCTGCACTTCTTCAAATTAAACTCTTTATCGTTTCCTGGAAAGAAGGAAAAAAGAAAAAAAAAAATGCCACGAGATAGGACTGACAAATCCGGAATTGCCAGATTTCACATCAGTCCCACGTCACATTATATGGTCTAATCAGCCATTCTAACAAAAATAATCGTCTGTAAATAAAGTAATCACCCAGTAAGTAAAAGGAAAATCTAATCTCAGGACAACAGAAGTGTAATTAATTATATTTGCCAAAAACCACTATAAACACACACAAAAAGTATTGTGCAGTACACGCCCACACATCTCACACCATTAAACTACACACTTTAACTAACTCAACGCAGTTTTATTTGAAGGAGACACACTCAAACACAGAAACGCCTCTCATCTTCATACACTGTAGTTGTTTTTAACCTTTTAGATACTTCCTAAAAGGCCACTTAGTGATGTGTTTGACGATTAAAGAATAGACATTTCTGCCAAATGGACATAATAAAAGGTCACCCAGTAGGTGTAAAGTAAATGTTTCATGTGTTGAATGAGACATTTTATTTAACATATTGTCATGATGGCAAGGGCCACCCTCTTCACAGCAATGTTCAAACCAGCTTACTTACCGAAGAAGATGAGAAGATGAGAAGGTTTGACTTCATTGGCATAAAAAAGCTGCTGTTGAGTCACTGTACTACCTATAGGTCAGGCCCAGCGCTACCTTCTCCAAGCTGTTTGTAATGTTATCTGTAAGTGAGTTGCAGAATCAATGACAGCCAGAAAGACGGAACGTCCGGAAAGATGGAAAACTCTGACGACGGACAGTGAGACACGTAATTAACTGAATGAATCATTTTAACTGGTTAGAAAAATTGGTGGCATATCAGCTGTTTTTGAGGGGCAAGAAAGACCTTCGGGCTAATACTTTGGCTAATGTTCCTTTAATATAGAGCATTAATAACCCCGCTGCTGCTCGCACAAAACACTCACATAATCACACACACCTTGTCATTGCGAATGTCAATATTGATGCATTAATGGTAATAACTATTGACTAGTGCCCTGAGATAGACTAGCACTAACTAGTTATAACCAGCTTGAGCTCAAGATATAAAATATTAATAAATATAGAAAATGGATGGATGGTTAAGCTACTCTTGACACCTCCTAACACATTACATTACAGTATTACATTACATTAAGCTTTTGTCCAAAGAAATTTACAATAAGTGCAAACAATCGTGAAGATACGACTCCGAACAGTGAGAATTATTAGAAGTACATTAACTTCAAATATGTGCAACATACAGAAACATAAAATAAAAACTCAACCATTATCTTAAAATAAGCCAAACCAATGTGCTACATACAGAAATAAGATTTTTTTTTAATTTTATTTTATTGGCTAAGGTGCTGTCGAAACAGGTGTTTTTTTCAGTTAACACACAAATAAATGGTTCATTTAGTGCAAAATTGTTAAAAGCTTATATTGATTTACCTTCAAATTTACTGAAGGCTAATGCTTAACTACTACATACATCATGCTAGAAATTACAGTAACTTCATGGAATAGTTAAATATCTTTGAGAAATACACTTATTTGATTTCTGTCTGAGCGAGATAAGGTCGAGGAGGTTAGCTTAGCTTAGCTTAGCATAAGAGGAAACAGCGAGCCCGGCTATTAACAGTGTTCATAAATACCTAAACACTCATACAGGGCACTAACTACAGGACATATTGGGGAAATGTGCTTCAAACGTTCTTGCTAAGAGTTAGACGGGAAGATAAGTGTGATAAACGACGCTCCCGCAAGCAGCAGCTTAGCTTAGCCCGGCTCTGTGCACAGATAACAACATGTGCCCGGCAGCGCGGTGCGTCACGTTGCGGTTTTACGGGTTACGTGCGTGACTATTTCTTGGCCGGGAGCACCGGCTTCCTGGAGTCTCCGCTGTTTGCATTGCAACCTCGCGGTGATGATAAGACTACGATTTCACACTGCAGTTTCTGTGCAGAATATACAAACAAGACACGCCGTGCTGAATACTGAGCTTTATGGGCTAGCTTACAGGCTAGCTGTCGCCCTGTTTCCTGGTGCCAAGCCCTAGACTCACATGGTGGTGAAATGTCAAGTGACAGTGCGCACAGGAATAGTTCAACCTGACCACACACACACACACACACACACACACACACACACACACACACACAATACCAGGTACAGAGGTTCCATGTAAATGTGTTCCACTTAAAGAGGCTCATACGAGGCTGGTGATCTCATCTCCTCTCTTGCGGGCCCACCAACAGTTTGGCTTATAAGCCTTTGTGTCTGAGCTACATGTTGTTTTTGATGTTTACACATCCCTGAGTGTTTATCGGGCCTCGGCGGCCGCTCCACGCGCACCGGCGGCCGCTCCACGCGCACCGGCGGCCGCTCCACGCGCACCGGCGGCCGCTCCCACAGGAATGCAGTGAGTCGTGTCAGAGGAGAATTAAAGGCGGATCCCGCTGATAAGATGTAAGATACGGGGACTCGGTGAACTCCGAGACAAAGATTTAGAGTGATACCAAACCTTCCCAAGATTCTCTTGACACTTCCTCCATTTTCTTAAAGAATGAGCTTCATTAAAAAATGAAAAAAAATAAATAAATAAGACTGGAGGCTTTTTAAAGGGTGAGATCCTGCCGGAATCGACTTTTGGGTCGTTACTCAGAAAAAGTGACAGTGTTTTTGTTCCAAGTTTAAATGTGTACCATGTGAACCAGATTGCATCCAATTTAACAAAAAAAAAAAAAAAAAAAAGATTAATGAAATAAAAATAAATAAATGACAGCTATGGAGGAATGTAGGCATTGTTTTTCCAGTTAGTTACAGCTGTTTTTTTTCCCCTCACCTAAGGACTCTAAATACAATAAGTGAGCAATAACACAGAGCAATGTATTGGAAATACATTGTATAGGCTTTAATATATAGCTTTCTGAAGAACAACTACAGGCCAACATAAGCAATAGTTGTAGCTATAAACGTTGGAGGTACTCTGTGACATCAACTGCAATGTTTGAAACGGTGGATTTCAGTGCAAATCCCCTTTAAGAAAGAGAAGGGGACACACAGAGTAAAGAGTGCAGAGTTAGAGAGGGATGAAGAGCCAGAAAAAGGCACGTGAGAGAAGAGACGTAGACGCTTGTTGATTGCGAGGAGTTGTGGGCAGATATACTTCTGACAGGGAAAAAATGAAGAGGGGAGAACAGAAAAGCAGCAAATAAACCATAAAATTCAAATGATGATCTTTCATGCTGTAAAGTCAGTGCATATTCTGACTTCACAGCGCGAAAGATCATCATTTGAATTTCTATTAATCCATATCCTGAATCCTGCTCAAAAAAAAATTTGATTTCTGCAGATTACTGTCATGCTTGTTTAACAAATGTTATGTGACATAACAACAAAGTGCAACCCTAACCCACAAAACACAATCCCTCATGACAGTGTGAAACAAAAATCATCTCATCATTAACCATCAAGTGAGATTAAACCTTTCAATTAATGAACTGATCTTTATACAATCATTAATTACACCTACACAAGCCATAAGTGCCCCAGTACACTACTTCCCCTTTTATGGCCATGTGCAGTAGTTTGTTAGGAATAGGTAATTGCACACTACCACCTAGTGGTAAAGAGGTGGAAACACCAGGCTGCGCTGAGTATTTTGGATTCATTTAGCTGCACCGCCCTCTATCGAGATCTATTGACACAAATGTCCAAAAAAAAGATAATTCAGAGTGTCTGTTTGAACCGGTTTCTACAGACCATCTGACTGAGGTTTATAGCAGCAGGACATCACACATTACAGTTGTAGTCTGTTGTCAATCACAAAAAATAGTCATCTAAATAGATGTTATTAATTTTTTTTTTAATAAGAAATGCTTCATGTCATTTATTTTTTATATCCCACAGCGCCTCTGTATTTGTCATATTGCCTACTTTTTGATATTTCATGAATACACTATGCAGGCCCACTGTACTGTGTATGTGTTCTCAGCTGACTTATCGTTTAGAAACATTTTAAAAGCAAAAGAGTCTGTGTTTCCAGTTTATAGAATGTGAATGCTCATCATATTCGTCCATAAGAGTAAACTACGCTAATTGCTGACAAGAAAATGATCTATAGATGACTCGATAGTGAAAATGTCCGTCAGTTGCAGCTTTTTGTGCAAACTCTCATACGTTTCATTGAGGTCTATGTTTATAGGATCCACTTGTTTGTGTGTAATTGTTCTACTCGGGTAGTAAAGTTGTTTATTTCCATTTGTTTACATTAACCAACTGCAGGGGAGGGGACGGCTTTCCCTCCCTTATATACAACACCTAATATAAAGTTGTTTGCTTGTTTAAATTTGCTGGCAGACTTACACTTTCTACCTAGCAAACTATGAACTACTGTACATAAGATCATTGGTCTTTCGCAACCCAGCAGAGGACAGACATAACAGAGTGTTGATCGAAGCCCTGATGTTGAAACTCAGGCCATTGACCTTTGCCATCAAAACAGTGTGTGACCTCTTCTCCCCTCAAAGAAAGGAGGGGGGGGGGGGACACACACACACACACACACACAGTCACACACTGTTTTGACTGGCTCTGGTCTAGATCTCTTTGCCTCTGTACGAGTAAAGTTTCCAGCGTGCACTAAAAGCCACAACCTGATGGCTATGTTAGGATGTGGGTGTAAGGTAAATTGCAAATGCATGCACAGTATAAAAAAATAAATAAAAAAATAAAAAACTTAGATTAACACTTATAGTATTTTTGATTGAAGGCTTGCATCAGCAGACATTTCTCTGCATTTCTTGCTTTTTCCAGCAACAGTTTTCACGCAATGCAGATGGAAAACCTTTTTTTTTTTTTTTTGTTTCGAGAAAAAGGGCATGGCTAGCCCTTTTTTTTTTTTTTTTTTTTTTTTTTAGCCCAACAACTCTGGGCGATTTGACAGCGGGAAGTCCAATGTTATTCTGGGAATTACAGGAAATCACTAACCAAAGTGGCAGTAAATGAGGAACATTAAGGGAGAGTCTATACGGCCAAAAGTCCTAAAAAATAATGTATCACACATCGTAAACTGATATAAAGCGTCATTTTAAAATAGAGCTGACAAGAGCCACCAACACTATAAATGTCCTGCCAGCTTACTTAAAAAGAATTTCAAATGGGAATTATGAAAAAGAAAGTCCCAGATATGGCGGCACAATTAGGTACAAAAACTAAAAGAAGAAAGATTTTCTGAAGGTGAAATCGTCCAGGATTAGTAGTGTTCATTTTGTCAGCTATTTTTTTATTAATCTTCGTCTTGTGTCAAATGTCCTTGTTAGTTTTAATATTATTAAGTCAAACTCAACCTGTTTTATTTAGTCAAGTCATAGTTGACAAAAACCTTAGTCAAAGAAAAAACTTAACTATTTTAGTCTAGTTTTAGTCAATGAAAACAGTTGAAATTGAGTCTTTTTTGTCATCAGATTATAATGAACATTTCAATCAGCCAAAATATCCCCTTCTTTCTGCCACGCCCTGTTGTAGTTATTGTTAACTTTAACTTAATTAAGTAAGTTACTCCCAGTCCTCCTGACTGTGCTCATTGTCTGCCGC
This sequence comes from Bovichtus variegatus, assembly GCA_943593645.1. Classification (NCBI taxonomy): domain Eukaryota; kingdom Metazoa; phylum Chordata; class Actinopteri; order Perciformes; family Bovichtidae; genus Bovichtus; species Bovichtus variegatus. The sequence goes on along the minus strand of CALSCE010009442.1, from coordinate 5,503,255 downwards.
TGGTGCAGCCCTGATATGGCGCGCTCAGCACAGGAAACAAAACTGCAGCATTGAAAATAAACAATTCTCTTTAATATTTCACCTCTTAGATTGTTTCCATAAAAATGAAGAGAGAACTTTGTAAAGTTTTCGCTCTGTAAAAAGGTTGTTGACGAACATATTCAGTCGTGGTTTTTGTAAACGAAATGAACCCTGATTAGAAGCCCCAAATAAACATGTTTTCTATGCTCTGTAACGTGAATGCTGCGTTTGGCATTTTCACTGGACATTGGACAGTTTATCTACGACATTATTGGCAAAAAATGTCAGCCTGTTCCATCAAACCCTTTCAGATTTCTACTTCACACCAATCACGCGCCTCTTACCATGTCTTTGAAAGCATTCTCGATGGCTCCGACCACCAGGCTCTCGTGTGACACCTTCTTCTCAGTAAAGAAGCGCGCGGGTGGGGTGCTGGGTGAGCCAGGAGCCCCTGCAGCGCCGCGGAGCGAGGCGGCCCTGGTGAGGGCGCGTTGGGATATCGGGGTGAGGTGGTGATTGACGGGCTCCTCCCCGAGGCATGTAGGCGGCTGCAGGTTTGGAGTGCAGACGATCTCCAACACCTCCTGAAGGTGCAGGGCGATGTGGTGATGTAGAAGGCGGGAGGCCATTACAGCCACCCCAGAGCCGGCGTGGCCATCGAACAACGCCCAGTAGTGGAAGGTTAGTTCTTCAGAGCTCTCCTGGATACGGATAAGAGTCAAATACACATCAGACAATGACGCATTAATCAATGTGTCAATATGTGCATCTGCTGGATGTAGCGGATAAGCAGAGGAATTTTGTCAGACCTTGCATTCACACTCATCAACCAACTAGTGGCTGAAAATCTATTTATTTTCTATGGAGCCAGCTCGTCCAGTGTGTGAATGCTCATTATGTTTGTCCGCTGAGAACACGAGCCATGGATTCACTTTTTATTGTCACCAGCAGTTCACTGAAAATAATCAAAGCTCTGCGTTTGATACATTCGGCTCAATATCATTCTGACTTTGTGTCTTTCACACAGTTTCTCCAATAACCATTCAGAAGTTGATGACAGCCAATCAAATATTTCAAGATGTAATAAGCATTTCTAAACGGATGCTTGCACAGCACCCGTTTTCTGATAACTATCAGAGTGTGTATGACTATTTTTCATCGTTATCAAAATGAACGAAATGTTGCGTCTCATCACCAAAAAATTGTATTTATTTTTTTTAAAGTGTGAATGTGGGGTAATTCAAAGCTTCCTCTCTCCTTGCAGTCATATGATGCACTGCTGTGGCTCCGTACCTGGAGGGAGCAACCAATTATATGCAACCTTTGGCGGGGGAACAACCTAATGATGGGCAAAGGGCCACAAAGCCAAAAAGGGTTGGGAACTACAGATGTGTCACAAGAAGACCATGAGAACAGAAAGCCTTGTTCATTTAAATAATAATATGGGATTACATATTGCAGGTGTTCAATGGGAATGCGTTCAGCCTCTCATACGATGACGTCTTAGTACCCTTCATCTTGGGGAGGGGGGGTCTGGTCTGCTATGATGTTAATGTATGCTCTGGGATCAATGCCTCAATATGTGCAGGTTTCAATAGATCCCGAAGCTGTGTTCATCTACAAAGTGCCGCCTCCCGCGTCACGTTCAGACGAAGCGTCTTGTGATCCGATTTTATTTAGTGCACACCGTTTCGGTTGCCGCCTTCAAAAAAAAAAGTGCAGCAACTCTGTGATCTGCTGCCCTCCTGGAGCCAAGGGCCGTGCTTTCTCCAGTATGTTAAGATACACGTTTACCTCCATTCTAAGTGATTAAGTAGCATATAATAAAAGCATGGACTGGCTATTGCATACCTGTCATCATGCAATGACATTATTATGTGAGGTCACATTTCTTCGGCAGGGGAAGGGGTTTATGCTGCGTTTCTGTGGTCACGGAGTGTAGATCACTAGCACATATTTCTGCACACACAAAAGCTCGGATTTTTCTAAAGATAGTGCAGGCAGATTCTACAACATTGAGCCTATGAAGCAAGCAAAGAGCACTAGAAAGTGCTCGGCACCACACTTTGTGGTCTAGTATCACTGCGGTAGTGAGTCAGAAGGTACTTGCATGAGTTTCCTGTAGGCTCCGGGTGGGCCTGAGTAAAGTACTGGTGGGCTGAGGGGGAAAGTTTTATCAGCAGTATTATTTTATATAGCTATCTATTGCCTTTGAACATGAAATGACATGGTGCTTATTATGAACTGTTGGAGATGAAAGAACAGCAGGAAAATACAGAAATCACAGAGTGCATGTCAAATCCACAAGACAAAGTGAAACATTGGAGATAGACGTTTAGTGATTTTCTAAGTTTTTTCAGCTTAGTAGCAAAAGAGAGACAGAGCCACTAGTGTCAGTAATTGAATTAGGTGAGTCAATATACTGTGCTAGCTGTGAGCTTAGGGTTAGTCCTTTGTACACGACATACTTTATTTGCAGAAGGACACGTGGTTAACTTTAAAGCCTATGTGTGTGTTTCTGGGAGCAAATGTACTCGTATTAGTGGCTGTCGAGAGCTGCTGGAGGCCGAGGCTGTGATGTGTGAAGGACGCCGTGCAGCACGCCCCAATAAACTGCTGATGGGACGGGATGAGGGGACAGCAGGTCCCAACAGCAGGCCTCCAGGGCCATTCAAGGACTACGTCCACCATTACCTGGATTTCATCAGTGAATAAAGGCTAAAATGTAAAAGCGTCCTCAAACTCAAAATTAGCATTTGATTATATATTCTTGAACAGAAGTGTAAAATGCAGTTATTTATTCTTTGAAATATTTGTTGTTGTTGCTTAAAAAATAAATAAAAATACTTGTGCAATGAATATCTTTATGAGAATTTCCACTTTATTTAAATGTATTTACCCAGAAGTATGTAAAGACGTCACTGCAGTTTGTATTTTGTTCTCAAGTTTTAACTCCTCACTTTTTGTGGGGTAATAAAATGTGTCTGAAGATTGTCATTCAAGTTGGAGATGGTGCAAAAGGCGGATATTCCCTGATGGGAACAGACCCATTGGTTTGACTCACCAGGCACTCCCGGGGGCCCAGACCCTCTCCGTTGGGCAGGGAAGACCTCCTGCGGGCCATGGAGGTCCGGTTGGGCGTGGAGCTTCCTGCAGGTCTCCTTTTGACCACCAGCACCTCGCAGCAGGCCTGGTCCTCATTTAACGCGCTCTTCCCTGCATTGATCACCCTAAAACAGAGAGGAGACAACGGGACACAAAACAGGGAATTTAAGCCATACTTCACTTTAACAGGACACCTAAGGTAAGAGATGATAAAAACAATTCTAATTAATTAGGTAAAAATAAAAACAGGTAAAGAAATTTGAGATATGACAATTGCACGGTATACATTACAATACTATATCAATTAACTGTGCAAATATTTGTGTGAAAGAAATCCAGAAATCTCGTAGTGCAACTGGAAAGCATGATGCGTGAAGTATACATGATATAAATACAGGTATAAGTTTGAATAATTAATACAATATACACCTACAATATACAGTCAGACGGCTGAGAGGACTTATCTATATTTTTGTAGAAAGTCAAATAGATGTTTATTTGTACGAAGGGTTTGCAAAAAATAGTAATGCTTCGTACATGGAGAACACAACACTGTACTATGGTTTGGGAGGAAGATGCATCTGAGCAACAGTTCAATAGGATTAGAAGAAATCACCAGACACTGGGAAAATAAACGGGAAGCTTAACCATCAAAATGTGCGCAGATTTAAATAGGAACACTTTCCTGTTTCATTGTCAAGTGCACAATAATCCCTAAAACAAGCCGTAATTAACTGGCGTGTTGCACGTGTTGTTAAGTCTACAGTGACGCTATTAAAACTGTGCATGTGGTATTTTATGAGATTAGAGCTCGAGACGTTAGCGAGGCAGGAGGCGCGCAGGAACGTAAATATGTGTTTGTGTTGTTGAATTTCTGTCCCTTTTTCCTTCAACAGCTGGTCTGGTTATTAGACGTAGAGACTGGTAGCATGTCTCCATTTCTTGAAGCGATGTCTTAAGTGAGAATCATATCAAACAAACGAGACATTATATGGCCACATATTGATACGGGAGGCAGCCATAATTAGTCCCCGATTACTTCCCTATGGAGAATCCTACATAAATAATCCTAATTAGTCACGGGGCTGAACATGCAGAGCGCAGCTCGCCTGTCTCCAGCTAAGAAAACACCGTTGGTTGTAAAACGGACAGGATATTGACTGGGCAGACCTTCACTCAGTAAGATTGATTTTAATTGGAGTATTACACAATGGGCTATTCACCATGTCCCTGTCCTAAAAATCTAAACATAGCACACTCCCTGTAGTGTGTTAATAAGACAGGTTTAGAGGAATCGTGAAATTTGTCTACACAGTTACCCAACTACTGTAATACACCTACACCCAGTTATATAAGTATGAAGCATGGAAAGATGCTCAGTTCAGAATAGTGCTGAAAACATTATTCAGTGTATCGATTAGTAGGTCGAAACAAAATTATCGCCGACAATAAAAAAACCAGAACATCATTTAAGTCATTTGTCCGCACACATGTCAAATATGTGCTGCTTCCTGTTAAGCACAAAGAAGGATTTATTGTTTTATCATTGTGATATTATTAGAATTTACATAAACATTACACATCTTTGGATTCTGGAGTCTTGGTTGGACGGCGTATTGGGGTCTGGGAAATTGCGAAGGGCATATTTCACCATTTTCTGACATTTTATACACTAGTCAATTAAATCATATATAAAAAAATCAACTAAATTAATATACAAAGTAAGTAATCATTAGTTTCAGCCCTACAGCAGCACTTTACAAACCTCATCAATGATAGAGAAAATAAAAAAAAATGTAGTAAAAGCTCAGGAAATTGCAGATGTCATATGTGCACACATTTAAACATTGCATAGCATTGATGTTATGGTTCACAAAACAGCTCTTTGGTAATGTTCCTTGTAATCCTTGATTTATTCATACTTGTTAAAAGAATAAGTGAAACAGACCTCATACTCACATTGTTGGGATGTTGCTTAATGTGCCTAGAAAATGCCAATTAATCATATCATACTTATATATATATATATATATATATATATATATATATATATTGTTTTCATTTTTGTTTTCATTTGAATATAATAGTTCCTGATTTAGTCAAAGATATTTGAGAGAAATACCCGATATTTAAAAAAAAAAAAGTTTTTCAGTTATATTGTAAATCACTGCAGATTATTTTCCACAGCGCACCAAACACTTCTACATATCCGACGTTCCTGGCAGCGTTATAGGTTTTGAGTTCATGCCACAACTCTCAAGTGTCGTATAGAGTTTGAGTTTTCACACGCGCTTCCAAAATCCGTCTGTGAAATGATGGCGTGGTTTGGAAAGCGGTCGACAGTAACGGAAGTATACAGTGTATGTGCAGTGAATGCCTTCCTCTGACTCCTTTCCTGAACTCCATACGATGAAAAAAAGGGGGCCACAAACTTCATGCACCATCATGCGTGTCTGAGACCAAAGCTCTGCAGGGAGCGATGTTCATTTGACCCTGGACGATCACAAGATTACAGTTGAGCCGTCGAGCCTTTCATCTCCGATATGAGAGGAAAAGCCATCCAGACCCCGAGGCATGAGCGGTCCGAGAGCAGGGCTGTCATATTTGGTTACCTCTTTTCATTTCTTCACATTTGAGACAATGACATGACCTGAAATACTCTGTCAGAGCTGTAATCTACGGTGTCCTCCTTTTTTGGGAATATTTTTCTTTTCAGTAACACTTGAACTTGAACTTTTGCTCCAAAAGGCTTTATCCAACATTAAATATTACACAATACGATATTACACATTTGCATATGATGCCAAAATTAATACTTTCCCACTTAGCTTAGAATCGGTTATTGATGAGCAGACAATCATTATATAATCATTTTGAGATGAATTGTCTCGTTTATTTTTAAATAAAAAATTAGCTGGTTACAGCTTCTTAAATATGAGGATTAGCCGCGTTCCCAGTTTTATATATCTGTACATTTTATATCTTCTTTGGAGTGTTCAGAAGGTTTGATGACGTGTGGGAGTGTGTGATGGGCAACTTTCAGACGGAACAAATATTTGATCATTTTGCACCAAAAAACAACAGACGGATGAATTGATAATGCAGATAATCCATAGTTGTCGCCCTACATACAGATAAATTATTTAAAAAACAGGTCCCCTGCACTGTTCTGGATCATCCTTCTTCTTCAAAAAATTGTGTTTAATCAAATCCTGTTTGAAGTTCCATAAGGAGTAATCACATCTTTAAGGAAAGTTGTTTTTAAACTGTATGTTAAATATTTTTGGTGAAGGCATTATCATGAAAGTGTGGTCACATTTCGGGTATTTGTTGTACAGTCTCAAACGTATCCTGATATTCCAATACAACTGCATTTGCCCTTGCTACTTTCTGCTGCACCATCAGTTTCCACAAACAGATCATTTATGATAGCGATCATAAAGATGATCCCTATGATGCGATGACTTGAGTCCCGCGTCTCATTCAATGGCGACTCATAGTTAAACTGCACGTGAAGGAAAGCTGGCACAGAGCTGAAACAGCAGTACGTGGTTTCTGCCCGTGGCGTGTTGACGAAGCAGAAACAACACAAAAACATGTGCTGTGTCATGTGACTGAGCACTAAGTGCTGCACACGTGCTTCCTATCCACAGTGGAGCGGTAACATTGACTTCATTTAGCTCCTTGACAGTGAAGAATATCTGCAAAGATTGAAGAAAAAAAGCAAATGCATAAACCTAGATAGAAAAATAGAAGGATAACATGCGTAGTAATGGCATTATTGCTGCGTTTACGACACGTCTATCTATCGATCGATCGATCGATCCATCTGCTGATTATTTTCTAGAATAATTGATTGGTCTAGGAAATATGAAAAATATGATTAAAAAAAAAAAGAAAAGTAAAGCAGAAAAATCTCCATATTTCAGAGGCTGAAACTGCATTTTCTGCTATTTTTGCATTTTAAAAAAAATACTTTAACAAATAATCAGTTATCAAAAAAGTTGGAGATCGATAGATACTTTATTGATCCCGAGGGAAATTTAGGCATCCAGAAGCTTAAAAGACATGACATATCTGTCCCTCCCTCCCACCCAACATTAAAAGTAAGAAAAAATAATAAAATTAAGAGACAAAATAAAAGAATAAAGGCTGTGACAAATACAAAAATACACTGCAACATTGACCAGTGGCTGTGTAAACCTGAGCAGATTTAGTGCAAATAGAGTTAATGTCAACAGTGCGGTGCACATGTGCATGCAGATCTATAACCATAAATAAGTGAGCATTAAAATGTCCAAAAAAAATAATAAATGAAGGCTAAAGTGTCATAATTCTTTAAGTCCCGGGTTTAATGCACTTGTCAGTCTGTTTGTGGTTTGCTTCCGCCTGTGGTGCAGGACTGAGGCCGCAGTCTGCCCCGTCACAACGTGACGCACTCTGGAGCTCCCATCTCTATTCCCTTAACTTAGAAGTTTAATGGAGAGTATGTGAAATTACAGCCTTCTACGGACATGCCCACTCACGCGTGCATGACCTGCAGACAACACATACAGCAAGCAGTGGTGGTATAGTGTTCGGCTTACAGACACACATATTGATTAAGTATTGATCGGACCGCTGCTGAGGTTGCAGCATTTTATTGCTCCGCGGGTTAGTGGAGTGAATGGACGAGCTTTGTCACAACACATTCTTCAGCCCTCTCATCACCACCACTCTCCTACGCCGACAAAGCAAGTTGGAGGAGGCGAAGGCGGAAAACAGGTGGAGGAGAGGGAGAGGGAGAGCTAAGGTGAAGCCCATTTAGACACCAAAATAAGATCGTTCCGATTGATTAAGTGCTTTAAAAGTTCGTAATGAACCTCTTCTCTTGGCTACTTTAGAAAATAATTTGCTTTGGAGAAAAAACTTTGCGTCTACTATAGTATATTTCTGCTGACGGCCAGCCTAGATTCACTCTCAGAACCACAATACTGTCGAACCCCACCTTTACTGAAGATATATACACATTAGGAGGAGCCCACAGTCCCGTCACTGTCCCGTCTCTCGGCCCATCGCTTTTCCTCCTATTAAAAGTGAGCAAACAAGTTAGAGGCTATCAAATGATGTCAATGAAAACATAGAGGAACGATGTGGAATTATGTAGTACTCACTGTAACTAAGGCTGCAACTCATGATTATTGTCATAATCTCTTCACCTCTCAGTGATTTCCGTCATTAAATCGATCACTTTTACCATTTGACTGCACCCGCAGAATTAAGAGGAAGGGACCAGCAGCGAGGGGAAACTGAGGTGGCCTTTAATAACTTAAGTGCACAACAACTTAACAACAACTTAATAACTTTAAGTGCACAAACTGCTGTATAGGTACACCGGTATGAAAATAACACAAAAAAAAAAAAAAGGTTAAAAAAAACACCTCTGAAATATAATTCAGCCCAGTACAACGCCACATTTAACTGTGACTAGAAATAAACACAGAAGGAATTCACACATTTCCAACTATATCAACAAAAAAAAAAAAAAAAAAAGGTAAAAAATGACCACAAGTGCACCTAATAAAATGGCCACTGAGTGTCTATGACTTGTCGACTGAAAAGGCTTCCTGGAAAGAGCGCGCCTGATTTAACTGAAGGTGACACCAGGAGCAGTTTCCTCCTCACATTTGGAAACACCAAGCAGCAGCAGCAGCACGGTGAAGCGAGCGCACAACGGAGACTCATTGTTGGTGCCGGTGTATACGTGATGGTTGGAAAACAACTGGAGAGGAAAGCATAAATGTAGCCTGTCGATAAAAGGGAGGCCTGCAAGCGCGCCGGGGAAGAGAGGGCGTCGAGCAATACTCACTGATCCATTCGGATGATTGTGCTCACCGGAACTGACGGTGCAGCCGCTCAGAAAACAGTGCATCTCAATTGTTCTCATAAAAGACACAACTGCTCTTCCTGTCTCCACAGGGAGCAACACAATAACCCAGGATAACCCTCAGAAAGCTCAGCGAGGAGAGGAGAGGAGAGGCCTACTCAAAGACAGGCAGGAGGAAGAAAGGAAAAAAAACACACAGTACAGAGTAGGAATGTGCAATTCATCAAGCTAAACTGTCATTTTACTTTCCACTGCTAATGATACTGACACAATCCTCTCGCATTAATTACAATGTGGAAGTAACGAGTATGAGTGTTTACATTTACCAAAATTGGCTGGATGCACACACTTTGAAGATTCCCTTTAAACCAGCTTATCTTCAAAGAACATATATATATATATATATATATATATATATACTGTATATAAAATAGCATCAGGCATTACAGCCCTTCACAATGCTACCCAGGTAGCTGTAAGCACCAAGACTTCAAATGCACTGCAAGTGTCAATCCTGGCGTTTTATCAGTGTATGAGACCCTCACTGTTAACCCTTACATCCCATCATCTCATACGGGCTCAGGTTTTCTCCACTGGCAGTGAGATTTCAGAACAACAAAGCCCGCTGGTCAGCCAGCTGTTGACAAATCCCCAGTATGGCTCAGTCCTGGCTGACGCTACTCCAAGCTGGCACACACACACACACACACGCACGCACGTACGCACGCGCTCTCTCCTGGCAGCAGCATGACGTCTACTCAAGAAGTAGGGCTGTTCCCCTGATCCTGTAGGATCGTACATCTTGTTTACGTTTGGTGATTGTTATAAAGGCACGGAAATCTCAGTAAAAATATTCGTGCAGTTTCAAATATAAAAGGTAGAAATAATTCTAAAAATAACTAAGATTACGCAACCTACTCTGGAACACATGAGTGAGTATGGTTTTCTTTTCTTTTCCATCTGGAGATTAAACATTCTTCATGGTAGATTAGCATTAAGAAGCATAGCGGAGGGCGTGTGTGAGGATCAAACGATTTCAAAGGAGTTCTTCATTCTATACGAGGCAGAGAACACGTGGACCTCTTTTAGTATTGAAACGGTCAATTAGTAAATCAACAGAAATGTAAATCAAAACATTGATTGAATTGAATTAGACAATTAAACCAGCAAAAACTGCTACATGTTGGCCCCTTTCCACTTTATGAAATGTGAAGATTTGCTGCCCTTTTGTGTGTTTTACATCACAGCAAATTGAATTGCGAGCTGCAACCCTAATCTCTCTCTATATGCTGGTAAAATGCAAATACGTCCTGGGGGAGTGAGGCCATGTCGAAGCCCTGGCTGACTTAAGATGATAAGCATTTGCACGTCTACGTTGGGTTCACAGGACGGACAAAGCTGAAACATTAGATGCACACAGAATAGGCGGAGTGCAGCTCTCTCACTGAATGTCTCATCGATTAAACAATTAAACTCCAGGAAACAGACGCTCTACCAGAACATCCCATCAACAGGATGAAGATAAGACTTCACGTCAAGGGAAAAAAAAACACAGAGCAAACCAACTCTTCTCTGCAAATTCCTGAATTCAGGGCACTCCGCTGCTGCGTCACCCTGTGTGTAGTTAGGACTGTCTCAAGGGTTGAACTGTGACCTCTATAGCTGTGATACAGCCTCACTCTCCACACAGAACACCCCCAGACACTTGAGGTGGGACTGCATGAGTGGAAGCGATAGTGACTCTGTGCCCTCGGGCGTTAGATGATGATGATGAGTTTATCCTACTTTTGAGTCATGTCCCGTCAAAGGTAAATGTAAACATGAAGTGAAAAGGTTGCGACCGTATAGACTGAGAGGTCCCGCGGCGCGCTGCTCTTATATACCACCATGCAAGTTCCTGGCTTCCCCTTCCAGTTTGTTGCCGTTGGAAAAATATAATTCAAGAACTATGCATTTTTGTAATGCTATGCCATTTGTCTGCAGCTGCACTCCCATGATGACAACACAGTGTATAGAGGCAAAGGAGACTTTTCATGAGTCAAGCTGCTGCACTAGATGCTGCTTTATTCACAGCCTTGGCATGAGGATGCTGGGAAATAAATGGATTGTGTACGCCCAAACATAAGATGGGACATCAATAATAAAACAGATGATCTTACAGTTGGTCCGGTTGCGATTCTGCTCAGGGTTGTCAAGCAGAAAGAGGATGACGCTTAGTGTCTGACAAGGCAAAAATGAAATGAGAAAAACCTCAAAGCTGCTTTACTAGTGATTAGGCTACTGTGTCTGTGTGTCTGCTACTGCACAGTCAGGTTTTTACCAGCTTTACTGAGACACTGTAGCGTATATGCACACAACATGGCACTGAATCAGGTAAAGCGGTAAACCTGGTGACTATTTGTGACAGCTTTCCTGTCTGGTCTCATATATAAAGTGCCAGTAAAACGTGTATTGCTATTGGACATTTAAAAAAAAAAAAAACCTAGCTCTGTGGGTGCAGTTTACGGTTGATCTCATTTTGTAAAAGAAATAAATAAATAAAAAAAGCACTTCCATGTCCTATTTTACAGTGAGTGTGCACCAACTGTGAGCTAATGGTATATTTTTCCATCTACTACGCAATCACAATAATAAAGCAGTGCTATATGGCCTAGATTATAGCGGCTCTATCTGTTAGGTAGTGGTAGGTTATATTTTATGCCCTGTGGTAGGGAAAATTTGATGTTTGTTTATACTGTGATGTAAGCTATTACTGAAGGAATATAGGGGGAAGGGATGCACCTTGGCCTATTTTTTTTTTTTTTAATTTCACATACATGCCATAATAACAACAAAGGCAGCTGGTGCTCATGTTTACGCCTTGCTGTGTCTGGGAAGGACGCGCTCACTTCCAAAAAGGATGCTGTGCAAGAAAAGATGGACGCATGCAGGTTACTCACTCTGCGTAGCCGGTGGACCACGGCAGCCGTTTGGTCTCCTTCAGTATGAGGATCGGTCTCGCAATGTGATCCGCCGAGCACTCGATCTCGTCCGGCGACAGCCCCAGAAACTCCGGTCTGCTGTACGGATATTTCAGCGGCAGATCCGAGCCGCCGGGATGGTCACCGTTGGAGCCACCAGCCATCATACCTCCCATAAAATTGGCCACCGCCGATTTCACCCGCGTGAGCATGATCCTGCTGCAGCGTGGGTCCAGGCGATGCGATTGCGTGAGTTTCCCCCCGCCCGACAGATCCCCGCACGGCGACGCAGTTTGGCGGCGTGAAAGGTAGACACACAGCGGCCGGGAAAACTCATTCAGCCCAGCGCTCCCTCGGTTGTTGAATGCGGAAATAAAAGCCACACAGACACACACACACACGCATGCACACACACAAGCGGGCAGAGCTGCACGCTAGTCATGTGACAAACCGGTTGCTGCTGGTGGAGTGAGCGGCTTACTGTTGACAGTGCTGGAGGTCAAAGGTGCGTAAATCCCGCAGTGACGATTACCTCCTGGGCAAGGTGCAGCCGGAGCACTGGGTGCTGCCGTCGAAGAGATGACCCACGCTCTGAAAAAGTAGTCCCTCATTCACATGGGAACATGTATTAATATATAGAAACACAGACACACTTGTCTGTCCCCTATATTAATCACAAAGGCATTTTACATGTGGAACTGGACTGGATGTGTAGATAATAAAATCAACGGCAAAATTAAGCAATTTGTTTCCTTTGTAATGTATTTTCTTCTGACCTCATTAAAACCCAATATGTGCTCTATCTCTATCTGTACTGAAATGGTAACTATTCTCTCTGCCACAAGCCAGGCTCGCCTTACTCATTTGATGACGGTGATAAAACACTGAAATTACCATAAAACATTGTGATTTATCCAAATAAGGAAGTATAATGTTGTATGCTACTGGCTATATAAGTCATCCAGAAAGACATTTACGGTACAGCGTCCCACGGTGATGTTTGGGGTCAATTAGAACCCAAATAAATTTAAATCCCTGTTAAACCTGTATGATCCAATAAAATAAATCCTAATAGAATAATTTGGGATTTGGGAGGAATAGCGCTGCATAACAAATATTATCAACATCAATCACAGTTATAGGCCAATAAATGAAAAATCCCTTGTATTTAGCCATGTTGTCTGAAACATGTTCTCAAATCAAAAGCAACTCTCATACAATTGAAGAAGTCATAAAAGTATTAAGCCGATAAAACAATGTGTGGTATGTGTTTTGTGCTTGCTCTCTTTCTCACTCTCTCTTTCTCTCGCTCTCTTTTTCTCTCTCTCTCTCTCTTACTCTCTTTCTCTCTCTCTCTTGCTCTCTCTC
>CALSCE010009442.1:5402428-5489835 GCA_943593645.1 Bovichtus variegatus | reverse complement strand
TCTCTCTCTCTCCCTCTCTCTCTTTCTCTCTCTCACTCTATTTCTCTCTCGCTCTCTTTCTCTCTCTCATTCTCTCTCTCGGTCTCTTTCTCTGTCTCTCGCTCTCTGTCTCTCTCTCTTTCTCTCTCTCTCTCCCCCTCTCTTTCTCTCTCTCTCTTTCTCTCTCTTGCTCTCTCCCTCTCTCTCTCTCGCTCGCTCTCTTTCTTTCTCTTTCTCTCTCTTGCTCTCTCTCTCACTCTCTCTCTCTCTTTCTCTCCCTCTCTCTCGCTCTCTCTATCTCTTTCTCTCTCTTGCTCTCTTCTTCTCTCTCTCCCTCTCTCTCCCTCTCTCTCTCTCGCTCTCTTGCTCTCTGGACAACCAACGTATGCGATTCATATATGAAGTGTAAACTGAGTAACATAATAGTAATAATAATATCTATAAAAAAACAAAAAAAAATGACAATAAAGTATGTATAAGTATGTTTCCAGAATAAACTTGAGACATGATACTGACTGTGGCGGCCTCATTTCCTCAAACTGAGACATTAAATTAAAACATAAAATGATAGTAACAAATTGGCTCGTGTCAGCACACCGAAACATCATTTTTCCATAATTACAAATAGGAAGGTCGTAGGAATTCGCCACAATAATTCAGTTGATATTACTAAAAAAGCCAGAGATATTGCTGGACACATCTGGCCATGATTTGTGGATTATCAATTTCTGTCGTTACTTTGGTGTTCTCTTCGTTTCAAATTCTTTTGTCCATTTGTTCTGGCCTGCGAGTCTGTGAGTTCAAATCTGATTGGCTGGGCGTTCAGCCAGCCCACCAGGATGTGTGTCTAGACATTCATGAACTTACAAACACACTTTGAGCTGCGTTTTGGAGACGTAAGCCTTACAGAATTATCTGTTATACAATACTGCAGCCTATACAGCAGCCAACCCGCAGATCAGACTCACAGGCTTTTTTTTTTTCGAGTAATGGATTGGCAGTGTTGAAAGGTAAAAGTTTAAAATTTGGTGCATTTTAATGTATCTGGCAGCTATGACGTTAACATTTTCCTCCGGGGATTATTAAAGTAAATATCTAAAATCATGACAGTCTGAGAATTATTTTATTTTTTTTAAATACTCTGCTTTTAATGATAGAAAGACTGACACAAATTGGCACTGTTAGACTCATCTGGGAATTGGTTCAAATCCATTTAGTACAAAGCTTCGCTGGAAAAAAGTGCTGCCATTCAGATGGACAGAGTTTACTTCTATCAAAGTTGGCAGACGTCTGATCAGCTTTCAAAAAGGAGTTCACATGTTCAGCGTCAAAATCAACGAGCACAACTCACTGAAGACACTGACTTGATCCCTCACAGTGTGTGCATAGTGCGTGTGAGGCATTGGACTTCTAGTAATTCTTTAGTTATGGGAGAATTACTTGTTTGTCTCAAGTCAAGCAGTTTGGTCAACTGTCAACCAGTATACTCGAATCATAATGCTACTTCGCATGTTAAATGTCTGAAAACCTGACATGCTTATGCAGTATGGTAATTGATCAAGCGAGCTATTAATAGTCTCACGACACCAGACGATCGGAGATCTCCGCCTGCCGAACCCAGCGTGTTTAGAGACTGACTTGTGACCCTAAACTATTCATACCCCACATTTATTTGATTTATTTCCACCTAACACTTTCTATGAAGCTCATGTCTATAATGCATTCCAAGCAAACTTATGACGCTTTATAATTTTCTTACAGCCCTGTATAATCACAGTGTTAGGCACTCATAATATTCATAATGCTTCATGACAATAATCATTACACATTTTAAAGCATTGTATAATGACTTAGAGGATCATATACTTCATAGTTGCTGGTCACTCACTCATGTGTTTGCAAGGATCATAGTGTATGATTATTCTCATAATTGGAATACATTATAATCTTTTTTTATCATGCCAAATAAATGCTTTGTAATCATATTATATATGTAGTATAATTATAGAACGCATAATAAGTATGTGTATAATGCATTACAGACATGGGCTTGCAAAAAAATGTCAGTGAGTGACCAGTAATTATGAAGTATTATGTTACCTGACCTTACAAGTCATTATAAAATGCTTTATAATGTGTTGTAGTTATTGTTATAAGGTATTATAGATATGTATGAGTGCTTACAACTATGATTATATATCTCTGTAAGCAGATTACAGGTGTGTTTATAATGCATTATAGAAAGTGCTACCGTATTTATTTTTCTTACATTTCACATGTGAAACATATGAAAATCCAGTGTGTCTGTATCATGTCAATTCACCACAAGGTAAATGTCCTGAACCTCATGTTCCAATGTGTGATTTTTTTTCCACATGGGCTCCATATGTGAAATGTGTTTTGCATGTGATAAATCCACGTGTGCGTTGTTCTGAGGGTTGTGGTGGATTGTTTCAAACTGAGCAGCATGTGACTCTTTGAAGATCACAAAACAGGCTGATAGTACCTCATTTATATTCACTGACAGACAATTATTTTCCATCTTTATAAGTGTACATGCTCATTAAAACCATGTGCTCAGTCATTATACAGAATGTCTCCAGTGAAAATGAATGAACTCCACTGAAAGTGGAGTTGCCAAATTGGCAGACTGTATCAAATCAATAATTCATGAGTTTGCCAGCAAAGAGCTTTACTGACCTAATTACACACAGCACGCCAGTCGGTGAGCTGGGGTGTAGGAGATGATGTCCTCTACCTTAGGCAGGAGATACACTCATCCATAGTTAGTGAGCGCAGCTCTCCATGGGACTCTGGTATATTCTGTTCTACCAACATCCTGTTTCAAAATGCAAAGTCCATAAAGAAATGTTTTGTTTTGATATTGAAGCTCATGAGTGACCGAAACAAAACCTTAACCTCAACCCCATTAAAAAAACAAAACATTTGGGATTAATTGAAATACCGACTGCGAGCCAGGCGTCGTCACCCAGCATCCAAGCGCGGCCCCAAAGGCTTGTGGAAAACCTGCCCAGAAAATGAAGGCTGTTATTCGCTGCAGATTACTGCACTTGGATTCGTAATGGTTGGGTCTCCACATGCTTTTGTTTGGTGACATACTTTTGGCCATGTAGTGTACTTGCAGTGGATCATGCCACTAGCGAGGCCAAAAATGACATCTGATGCAAACTAAAATGAGTAGTTGTGGAGGACACCTCCTTAAAAATAAAACCAAATCATTTAAGGGACTCCTACATACTGTAATAAATACCTGAAAAATTAACTTTATACTGAAAAACTAACCCTAACCCAGCATTCAAAGTGAGCAAGGTCACTTAAAGCCCTCTAAATATCTGTCACAGGAATAAAAAAAAAAAAAAGGTTTCCAGCTCACCATCATTTTGAACCCTTTTCAGTATGAGACGTTCAAATCTTCTAGGATGCAGTTCCACGGGTTGAACTAAATGCAACATCACCAGAGGCTTTGGTCCTGGAGGGAGGAATAATTAATGCGAGAGAGTGAGTCGACGCAGTGATCTGTCAGGAACATAAATTGTGAGGAAGGCCCTGAAGTGATCTGAAAACAATGGGAGGCACCTTGAAATCAATAAAGCTTGCAGGCAGCTTCTGAAAAGATGAGAGCGTAACAATACATCATCGTCCGCCAGGATAAATAGTGTAACCGTGGCGATGTTCTGCGAGGAGTAGAAGGCCACTTACAGTAAGTGAAGCTCCACATCGGCATTTCAATATAAAAAAATAATAAAAAAGTATCAAGGGCGATATCTTTTAATAAGTCTTATGCACAAATTAGTCCTGCAGACTGGGGTCAGCCATGTTGTTTCATCTTCCCACCTTTTGTGGTTTTTAGATTGGATCAGTCAGTGTGCGTGAAGCTCTAATTGTGATCTTTTTTTTTCATCATGAATTTTGAGACCTTTCTTATTGATCAATAAAGTTGGACAAGTATCTACTGTAATTCCACTGAATGCTAATGGAAGGTTTTTCAAATTTTTTGTCCACTCCCTGCACTCCCTCCTGCTCTGTCTCTGTCTTATTCATCGCAGGATTATGAACAGGATTACAGGGTCAAGATGGTTTGAACAATGCCTTTGTCATAGCAGCCTGTATCTGTGTGTGTGTGTGTGTGTGTGTGTGTGTGTGTGTGTGTGTGCGTGTTTGTGTGTGTAATCAGCCTGCTAGTCCAATGTACGACTGTACCCACAGATGGACACAGGCGGCCTCCAGCAACACACTCGTACCAGAGATTCATCTGGAGGTGGTGAACCCGAGTGTGTGTGTGTGTGTGTGTGTGTGTGTGGGCGATCTCAAAGGCTGCCGTTTATCTGTGTGAGACATATAGTCCAACACATCATCATGTCAGCGCTGCGTACGTTTGTCTTTTAACTGAAATACTGAGACGCTCCGAGTACAATGCAGTAATCGCACATAACACAGTGGTTGTGTTTAGGTGAAAGTAAAAAAAAACAGCAGCAACTAAAGTATTCGATCACAACTACTATTACTATTAGTGCTAGTGCTATGACTGCTGCTGTTAATACTGTACTAGTACTACAACCATACTATTGCCACCACTACTTCCACTGCTGCTCCTGCTGTAATTGTATTTGCACAACTTATTATAACTATTATACGTTTTTTTTTTTTGTTTTTTTTTTATCTCATATTACTTTAGGGCAACATTTGACCTTTATAATGTGTAAAATGATTTGATTCAAAATGAATGAAACAACAACAACAGGGTTTGAATTGAAAAAGCCAAATAAGTGCAGGCCAAGAGCTGCACGTGGTTTATGCAGCACAATATTGCAACACTTCAAGTTAGTTCAAACCATTTTTTTACAGTTGGGCAAACTAGCCAACTATTCACTTTGGACTGTAACATATCTTTTTTTTTATAACCGCATACAGTAATGTGCAATAGTTTTTTTTCTTTCACATTGCCATGCTATGCAAGCTTTTTCCTGTTGATACATTCTTGAACCAAAGTTATTCTATTCTATGCACTAACATTGACATTTAGGAAACAGTATAAAGTGCAACTTTGTTTTTTTTTTCACTGCACTGAGAAATAATGAGTTTAGTGTCCTTTTGGTCACTACAATAAAATCAGGCAGTGTATCTAGTCCCATGCATAACACAACATATCTGCATGCATTAAGAGACACTGGGTTATTCTTCCATCCTAAAACAATATGGTGTTGATTTTGTGTGCGTGTGTTTGTGTGTGTGTGTGTGTGTGTGTGTGTGTGTGGCAATCAGTGATTTTTTTTTATCCGGTTTTGTGGGTTGCTTGTTGTTTTAATCTGTGACCAGCAGATGTCCCCAGCGTACTTACAACCCTACAAGGGAAACCTTATCTGACCACTATTTTGTAAAAAGCCAGCATGCCTTGGTGTGTGTATATCAGGGGTTCTCAAACTTTTTCAGACCAAGGACCACTTAACCAATAAAAAAACACTCACAGACCACCTAACTCCCCAAATATCCAAAAACATTAGGCCTGCTTACCACTCCAACAGTATATTACAAATTACAGGCTGATATTGAGCTTCATGTGACTTCTTGACATCGCTCGTTCACACATTAAATCAACAATACAAATACAACAAGGATTCTACAAGCATTTCATTCATATGCGATCTAAAGGGTAAATGCTGATGGATTTTACACATCATATGAAACGTAGACTACATTTATTACTGAGTTTATGTCCGAGCGAACAGAGCAATTTACTTAAAATTAAGGTTTTTTTCACATCCAAGCTTTTTTCATGAAAATTAAGTTTTTTTTAAATACATTTTTTTACATGAAAATTAAGGGGTTTTTTTCACATCAAAGCTTTTTTCATGATAATTAAAGTTTTTTTTTTTACTTAAAGCTTTTTCCGCGAAAATTAAGTATTTTGACATCCAATCTTTTTTAAAGAAAATTAAGTATTTTTTCACATCCGAGCTGCGGCTGAACCACCTGCATCAGGACGATGCACCTTGACTGTCGTGTCAGATTTTTCATTTAATTTTCTTTTACCTGACCCGGTCTTGAGCCATCTTGTCAGTTGACGCTCAAATTGACCGCGCAGATCATTTATGACGTAAGATCGTAAAACAAACCCACGTAGCTACGTAGCTATGCTACATCTATGCTACACTCTATACTAGTCATTTTTAAACAGTTTGAGAAATTAATTTAATATGTGACATTTTACCAATATACTCACGGACCACTAGGGGTCCCTCACGGACCACCAGTGGTCCACGGACCACTCTTTGAGAAAAACTAGTGTATATGCATTTATGTGTGTGTGTGTGCGTGTGTGTTTGTGTGTGTTGCCTTAAGTACATATACTGTATGTGTAATCCTGCATGTCTGCATTGGATTGCATGTCCTGTCAATGTAATTCAACGCAGACAGACCCAAACACACATGTTTTCGTGTGATGCAAAAAAGGGGAACAACATTGCATTGGTCACACACCGCCAACAGGGCTGGTGTTGAACTGTGAATGTGTGTTATTTATGGGTGTCGATGGGTCCAGATCCCAGTCCCTCCCTCTGCCCAATCAGAAGGTTAAGCTCGGGGTGTTAAGGTGCCTTGACCAGTTCACTCTGTTATTGCCTTGCTCTCTTCGTGGCAATCAGCATCTTTCTCCTGGAAAAGTGCAGTTAGTGTCTGCCAATGGAAAAACAGGATACATATGTTGTTGTTGAGGTTATTCACATGCATGTGTTGTTTTTGGAGAGAATTTTCACCAATCACACATGTCCTATATCATTTTTTTTTTATTACTGGAGAGGGAAATATCATTTTAAAAAGCTGTCCATGTGCTACAGTTAGCCAAAAACTAAATAATTTGTTTTTGGTATCTTTCATTATGATAGTGTGTGTGTGTGTGTGTGTGTGTGTGTGTGTGCCTGTTGCTTTTAGGGTTCCAGCAAAGCGCCCAAAGTCCTTCGGATTTGACAATTATAAATGATTATATAAATGATATAAATGATCTCAGAGATAAGTCAGGTTAAGAAGTAGCTTGTCACCGCTGTTGTATAAAAATACAAGACAACATTGACTAAGATCCAGTCACTTATAACTGTTGCTAGTTTTGAAGTTGTTTTGGTTTTTCAAACAAAGTTTATTTTCTAAATTCTTTAGTCAACACGACTTTGACAGTACAAGCACATTGGGACTGTACAGGAGGGGTGTTGTTAAGATTTTTGGACACAAACCAATGTAGCTGTGGAGTTGACAGTCAGCCACATCACCCTGGCCACTGCCTAACACAGCCTACAGATGAGAAGACGGATAAAATCCCAGAGAGTCCATTTCGCAGACGGCAACAGCTCGCCTCTGTCAGACGCTGGAACATGCAGCTCTAGCCTGGCAGGAAGACATTAAGAGCAACACCTCATCTCTCTCGGCGAGTGACATTACTGTTCACAAGTAAAGCTTTCCTAATAAGAAAGGGTCACGTTCCCCCTGACCTGTGTGCACGAGCTGGGAAATCTATTGCAGGGACATTTCATTAATCATTGTCCAGCGAGCCAATTTAACCAGCTATTGGTTTCCAGGCAAGGACTCCGCCGCGAAGGCATCGCATACTATTAATATTTCAGTGGTTGTGGTGAGTCTTGGTGCGTGTGAGTGTCACTCTCTTGCATCTCAAATGATAAAGCGTAACATTTTGTGGGAATTAAACACATTTAGAATACGTACATAGCGACGTATGTTTTATATAGGGTACAGTATACTTGTTGTACTTATATTTTGTACTTATACATTTGTACTTAACCTTTTATCTGCACTGTCCCTTTGCTGTTATAAATTTGTAAATTTCCCCGCTGTGGGACGAATAAAGGTTTTCTGATTCTGATTCTGAGTATATCTCCTTGCAACACTTTTAGCATCAGAATTTAATTACTATATTATTCCATTTTCCATGAAGGCACCTGTTACCGGTGTCTGTGTGCGTCTTGTACATACAAAGGCTGGATGAGGGATTGGATAACACGTCCAGCAGCCTCTCATCTCACCTGCCTGGCTCTGCCTTTGATTCCCACCTGGTTTAGATTTTCACACAGCAAGTCAATCATCCGTCATCCTGTGATCCTACGGCACATCAAAGCACATGTTTGATTATTAAAGCCTCCGCGTGACCTTTCCAACTCTTTTGAGAAAGGCGGCTTGTTTATGCCAACAGCTGTGTGAAGCTGCAATAGGGCCAATGAACTAAATTGTTGCATGGGTGAGACGAAAATAAGAAATGCGACTTAGTTTCCTCTCCGTTTTTTTCGATACAGGTTGTTGTCTTCGGAAACAATCAGTATGCAGACATTGTAAATGAGGTTTTTTTTTTTTTGTCCTTTTTCTTTTTCGATCCGTACCGCTAGTGGTTGATGGCAACGGAGAAGATGTCATCTTACCTAGAAGTCAGTGCTTCAACCAAAGTGCACGTGGGACGGTTTAATGGCTTTTCAACCCGTCTTTGTGTGGCAGTCCAGAAAAGCTAGAACCACTTTTTCACTCTGATGTGTGCGTACCGTACAAACTAGTTCATTTTGAGCATAGCTAGTAAATCCTCTGCACAGTGGATGTTGACCGACTTCTCAGACTCCAATCCTGTCTCCTAAAAATGACTTTTATATACTTCTGATTCATAACAGTGAGTGCATTTTGAAAGAAACATTTTCCAAATTAGATTTAACCAACCGACTGTACCACTGTACCTGTGTGATCACCATAAGCTGAACGCTAACGTTAATATTGTACAAGCAATAGCATAATCGTGCATGTTGACTCTTAATTATGTTGACATTTAGCATAAAATCATCATTATTTGTGATCATAATGTGGCCTATTTAACATATTTTTCCTTTTTTTTTTTACAGATTGTTGCAGTGGCCCGGGTTCCAGACTAAGTATTTATTAGTATCAAAATCATTTATTAAAAAAAAAATGTTTACGTTGAGTTTGAGTGTGAAGGTTGATTCTTGACCTTGGGAATAATAGTTTGACAAACTAATGCTTACTTGAGAAATTTATTGTATTGAGTATTATTCATTGTCCGTCATTAACAATAGTAACGTGTTTCTGACCCACTTCCCTGTTTTCAGCTACTCTGCTTCTGTTTTTGATGTTTCAGATCGATGGGTTGCTTCTCGTTTTACAATATTTGTCGATTTGTACTTTACTTGAATTCATAACTAATTCTGATGTTTTTCTTTTTGCAATATCAGCAAAGAAGAACACACAATTGTATGCCCTTCATAGCCTGTCACCCTCCGTTATGGTCATGGTCTTAATTAGGAGGCAAATTCCTTTGGTCCTTTTTTTCGAGGACCTCGGCAAACAAATATCCGAGAACAATACCCTTTGCTGGTAGGAAACAATAACTTACGGACGCTGAGCTGACACAAGAACGAAGCTGACAGTTGAGACTGGAAGTCGACGATAGACAAGTTAACAATAGAACACACTCTGTAATCAATACACTGTATTTCTCCAAGAAAAAGGTTGTTCTGTTTAGCAAACCTCCTAGATAAATATAACAGAAGACTAGGACAAGCAATACATTGGCTGTTCCCTCACTGTTATTTGTATTTCTTTCTCTTCTGCCTTATTCACACAGCCAGGACCTGACAAGTCTTAGTTAAATAACATTTGATTGCGTTCCAGATTTTGTGTACCAGCATGTTTAGATGTCCTTGTTTCCATGAAAGGAATGACCTCTGGGTGGTGACTGAACAACACAATAGTAAACAGAAACGTGTGTTATTTTCAGGGACGATTGGAAGGAGAACAATGGAGCAGGAAGAGGGAGGCTGCATGCAACCGAAGCAGTTGCCCTCGTCTCATCTAAGTCCTTTGATCACAGTGCTGGAGGAACTTCCTGTATTTAAAACTTGTTCATGTCTAAACCCACTAAAAACCAATAAATCTGTCCTGCAAGGTCAGCACTGAGCAACAAAAATCTAGTTCAGCCAAAAATTGTGAATCAACATTTGTGCTACTTTATACACACTTTTTTTTAGCCTGTTTTGTTTATGCAGGCTGGCCAAATAACCGTGTCTGTATTGGGTTGAGGAGAGGTCAGGGTGTCAGGTGGAGGGAAGCCGGCTGTGGACACAATTGTCCAGATGGACAGAAAACAGGACTTGTGTCAGGGAAACTTGGTGAAAGCTGTTTAAGTACTAAGAAAGGAAGCATTGAACTTATTGGCATTGGTCCCACACGATGCACAATCAAAAAGTTTTTCCAGTGTGAAGAATACAGGCGAGAGAGCACCATTAAGCAATCGTGCATCCAACTTTAGTAAACATGTTTTCTTTGAGAGACATTCTTTCAGATACTCCTGCACCGCTTGGAAGGTGGAGAGGTTTGCCAAGATCCCGCACAACTGATGATTGAAGTCATGTGTTGGGCCTGAGAGTACAGTTTGAAATGTGTGAAGTGATTATTTAGAGGTGTACCGGGGAACTGTTGACCTTCATATGCAAGTGCAGCTCAAATCTTCTGCTTCTTTGTTCGACCTCTCACATCCCTCTACTGTCCCCCCCCCCCAGAGAATTGATAAATAAAACATGCAGAGGACACAAAGGATATGAAGGTCTTTGTTGTCGTTGCTCTTCGCAAACTCCCGTTGTACCCATTTATCTTTCTTCCTGCATTCATCTCACCAGCAGCTCAGAACATGCCGTTTGAACGAGAGACTATATAGATTTTCTGATCGATTTTTCTTTCTTGTTTTCCTTCGCCGCAGAAAAATGAAAAAAAAAGTGCAAAAAATAGCAACGATGAAGCTGATCGATCACAGTTTGTCTCAGAGTTCATACATTTTTTTTAAGATACAGAAATGTATTGAATGAAAGGCTTGTGTCTATTTCCGTGCGCAGAAATTTTTTTTTTACGAACTGGTACAAATAGCTTCTTTTATGGCAATGCTGCTTGTCTTTTGACCCTTTATAATAAGACCTGTCTGTTTTCTGGCTCCCTAACGTTTTAAAAACTCTCTGGAGAAACTCAATCACTGCCTCCTAAGTATTTGTTCAGTCTAGACTCTGGCTAAGGCCCGTAGCCTAGATCACGTTAGCATGGCCAGCCTTTCAGAGGCGTGCTACAAAATGATTGGCATGTCTAATGCGAGTGCTGCACTGGGAATTTGAGACATGTCCATCAGAGCAACAGCAATACTCCCTCCATGCCCCCATAAGTAGAGATCGTAGCTGCATTATCCCAGTTGATACCAGCCGGGATTATCTTTCTCTACCTTATTTGAAGGGCTCACAATATTTCCTGAAGGACTTCCCATACGTCTCTGAGATGACTGCCAGACCCTGACGTTATGAGGTCAGATGGTCAGAGATAAACTTAATCAGAGGATTAAGGGTTTAGCCATCATGAGGGAAACTGGTGGATATCACCAGCTCTTCAGAACAAAGTGCATTACCAGAATATGTGACAAGCTGGTATAATTACTGATGTCGTTCAAATTATGTAATGATGCAATGGAGAGTCTGAATAGAAGAAACAGAATAATGTGATAACAACATTAGACTATAATATTATCACATATTCTAATGATGTGATGTTGCACTCCCGATGGAGTCCAATAGACGTCAGCTCACCCAAATTATACAAAAACAAAGCGGTATGAGCCATGCATATTTGGTTTTATTTGCACTTGTTCTGAGATATCTGTCTTTCTTACTTTTTGATTTTAAAGTTAGACAGACAATTTACATTCAACAGCTTTCCAGGCCATTGCGTTATATGTTCATATATTATAAGATGTGTGGAGGTGGATAGCTTGTTGAATGAAAGCCATCCATTAGCAGAACTTCTCTTTCACATTATTTTCAATTGAAAGGTCATAATAAAGGCATCATTCCAGAGCTTGGCAGGTTAGATGTGCTTAGATTGGCTCGAGATATAAGTTTAAAATTGCTCAATTTTCAGCAAAAATAACGCCAGAGATTAATGGTTGTGTAGCAACTGCATGAAGCATAAACAAAGCAAACCATCCGTTGCCGTGGTTGTGAAAACAGGAGGCAAAGCCCGTGTAGTGTAGTAATCATCAGTGCATCAATATGTATATTTTAACATATATTTGGATTTTTTTTCAATTTACACAAGCCATTACAGACACATATAATGTGGAACAGATGTACATATAATATTCCTATTTACAGATATTTAAGGGCCTTTTCTATACAAATATTCTGTACAGTCAGATAGAAATGTCTTGATACCTCATAACATTCATGTTCCCATAGTGGTCTGACAACTATTACGCATTAATGTGGAGGATATTGTTTTTTCTGTCTGGTGTGCAAATGAAGCCAAACAATATAGATTCCACTAATGGTGCAGGATGTCCGAAAAAGAATCAGGAAGTGTGTTGACGTGGAGTGTGTGGAATGTGTAAGCTTCTCCACAGCATTTCGTGAAAGCCGTGGGAGGGGTCTGTGGGTCGCTAGGTAGACTCCTCTAAAGTCCTGCTGTTTTAAGAGGATCCCATCTGCCTCTGCGGTACGAAAATGAAAGCCATTCTTTAGGGACCCCCCCCCCCTCTCTCACTCCACAAAAGGACTGCCAGCTGCAACATGAAATAATTAGGAAAAATGTGGACGCACGCAACAGCCTGATTAATAGATGTAACCTAAACCCCACACCCGTTATTTTTCTTCTTTTCTTTTTTTTTTTGGTCATAGGTCAAGGGAAAGGTTTCTTTTCACATAAGCCACTAAAATGTGTGGTACTGAGTGAAACAACAAGATGGAAAGCTGCACACAAAGGATGAGTTGACTGCCTCGGTTACTTAGAGACGTGCGGTCTGGAAGAGTTGCTCTCACCGCCACACACCTCCTGGCTGCCATGTAAGTTTTATCTCAGTTTTAACACTCCAACAGGAAAGGGTGTGCGGCGGCACAGCAGGGAAACATAATCACCAGTAAAAGCATTGAGTATTCCTGGAAAAGTGTTCACCCTTAAAAATATAAAAAGTAACTCATGTTGTGACTCTTGACGGCTGTACTTGGAGCTGTCAAATGTTCAAGTAATTCAACCGAATTCCACGAAATGTTGCACAATTCTCAGCATCTAGTGCTTTTGCTAACAATTGCGGTGACACACGAACTTGGACAGGTAAAACGTTGTACTTTCACTTCCTTACTCAATGTTTTGTCTAATATTGATTTTGCTGAGATTACGTGGAAAAAGAACACTTTTTGCACACAGAATCTATCAAGAACACACCGATAAAGTGTCAATATTTTCTGTCCATGTTGCAAAATTCTCCGTCGACACCATATTTCTTCACTCTGTTTCCCGATTTCCATGCAAAAAGCTTCTTTTGCTTTATAGTTTTGGAGTTTGGGGGACATTTCAGTCACTGTCAGTCATGCCCAGGGTTAAGATGAGTTGATACTCTACTGTATGTCAACCTTGATGCCACTCCCAGACATGTTTTCATTCCCACCCCAGTAAACAGAGCTGCCTGGCTACATGTTTACTCTGCCTGAATGGAGGACTTGGGAGAAATGTCCAGCTCTCTCCAGTTGCTAGAGCTGCCCGTGGGGCTCCGATTGGTCATCCTGGTCAGCAATGTTGTTCTGCGGATACTGCTGTCTGAGTCCTCCTTCTTGAATTTACTGTTAATTTTGTGGAAGCAGGAGAAGCAGTGCACAAAATCCTGGAGGAGGTGACCGCTGAAGATCATGTATATCCACGGGTTACAGCAGCTGTTGAGACTGGCAAGGAGCGCAGACAGAGTCACTGCTGTGTTCTCAGAATCTAGAGAACAGAGAGGAAAGAGGAATGGGATGATTAATCCATAAAACATCTGGTCCAGCCTGGCTGCAACAATGCCTGTCTAAGTGAATTTATCTGGTGTTGAAATCTATAAAACCTACAAAATGCACACATTCAAAAAGTTAGAGTTTATGTTGCAAATTACATTTTTTGGAAGACATTTTGCATCAAGTGTCATTTTCTTAATATTAGTGAAGTGATCTGTTTGCAGCAACTTGATTATGTCCCAGAAAAGTTAATTAAACAAAACGACCAAGCAAGTGTAACTTATCAATCAATTACATCCGCTTTCTTTCAAGATAAAATATTTATCTGGCAGAATATAAGAGTAAACTTGGCATGAGGTGAAGGGCGGTGGCGTTTCTAAGCGCCCACAGCTAAGGAGGCAAGGAAAAAACAAATGAAAGATATCATTACAGATATCATATATATAAGTTTTAACAGTCACGTTTTAGTTCTGATGGCTCTGAGTGCTGCTCTTGGTTATTTCATGAACATGTTGTGTCTTGTAAACAATCATCTCAAACATTTTTCTTTCTGTGATTTTCATTCATTTGACTGTTTTTACGCATATCTTTTGGTTTTGTATGCCAAATGAATCTGTGCGTAAAGGCTGTGCGCACGTGTTTACGCACGGTGATTTTCTTTTATTTTGTACCCAGAGACTAAGTGGTTTGTCTGCGCGGTTATGTTTTGGCAATATAATCATCATGCCTAAAGCTGTAAAGAGTTATAAATTCAATAATACATTTCTAGTTGTATTTATTCAGCTCTCACCAGCCCACTGGAAGTTTTCATCCCACACAGACCACATCTGCACTATGAAAAACGGCGCCCAGCAAACAATATACGCCAAAACGATCACAAAAGTCATTTTAACAGTCCTCAGTTTGGCTCTGGATATCGTTGTAATGCTGCTCACTGAATTCTTCCCAATTAGCCCTTTCTTGTTCACAGCACCAGCCGTCGATTTCCTTTTCTTGTATTTGATATTTTTCCATATGCTGTGGCAGATGAACCCGTAGCACATGACGAGAATCACCACGGGCACGAGGAAGATGCCCACAGTTACCCAGGTGATGTACGCCTTGGCGCCCCACGGCTCGATAAAGTGCGCCCAGCAGTCGAAGACCTCCGAGCCGTTCTTGATCTCGCTCAGGGAGAAGATGAAGTACTGCGGAGTGCTGAGCACCAGGCTGCACATCCACGTGGAGATGATCATGATGTAGGAGCGCTGGGTGGGCTGCTGGAGGGTCTTCAGAGGGTGGCAGATGGCAATGTAACGGTCCAGGGTCATCATCACCATCATGTAGGTGGACGCGAACATCCCCATCACCTGGAGGTGCTTGACTATCCTGCAGAGAAAGTCTGGACCGTAGAAGCGGAAGGTGATCTTCCAGCAGAGCTGCGGCAGCACCTGGAAGAAGGCTACCACCAGGTCAGCCAGGCTGAGGTGTTTGATGAAAAGGTGCATCCGCGACATCTTCTTCTTCGTGCTGTACATTGCCAGCAGGACGCTCACATTCCCAATCACAGCAACCACTAAGGTGATGCTCAGGACCATGATCTCAATTTGGGCCACCTCCTCGTTTCGCGCAAACGGATCCGACCCGTTCGCGTGGATAGTGTCGTTTCCAGGCTTTTCCATCGTGAGGTCATTACAGGGACTGAAAACCAGAGACTGATTCCCTCCGCTCAGGAGCAACGCATAGTCAGGAGTGTGCATGGCACTGTCCCTCTGTGCGCCCTAGCAGATACAATGCCAGGGGCTGCGAGGTGCCTCTCCAAATCCGTATATGGAGCTACCTGATGATCACAGACAGGAATCCGTTGCTCTGTGACTTGTGGCTGCTGCCGGAGCTTTTTAAACTCGAATCGAATTTCAAACAGCGTGTGCGTAAAGGGGATACACTGCAAAAAATAAAACACCTAAAAAAGTTATTTGGTGTAGGGATAAATCCTAGAACAAGGCATGACCTACATTTTAGATTATGTAATAAAGTCATGTTCATGTTTCCAGTGCAAGTTAAGACACATCACGTTATTGCATGATATTAGAGGCCTATTTAAATAAAAACAAACATGTTTAAACAAGAAAAAAACGAATTGCCAGTGCTGTTGCTTTCCTTCCTTTTTTTCTTGCTTTGGGGATCTTTTACAGTTTATTACAATGGCTAAGTATTTTTTACAGCGGGTAGCCAAGCCCTCCCCCATGGTGTTAGCCTACACAACCTCCACATCACCACAGGCCCTCCCACTCACATCATGGGCAGCATGTTTAGAAAGCAGTGTTGTTGCTATATTCCAAGGGAGTGTTGAGTAACAAACAGTTCAAATAAGCAATTTGTACTGCAATAGTAATACTACATTGACCAACACACTGGAATGTTGTTTGCTTTCACCATGCTAAGCAATTCCTTGTGCAATGACGGACTGTTTAAAATTGTTTATCTGAAAGTGCTTTTCAAAGAATCACCAGCCTTGATTTGTTTAGGGTCCGTGTTTCTCACGTAACGTCAAACCGAGTGAACCGTTCCGGCTGCGAGGCTACTTCTGCCCTAGATCTCGTTGGAAGAAAGTGATGCAGTCACGCAGTGATCTTTTTTCTTGATTAATCCTTCCTTGAGGGCCATAAGATCCCCGCATGATTTAAAACACGACACATGTAAATCGTTCGACCTTTATGACATTTTTATGACATCAGCTCCTTCCTCCCACATATTTGTGACTTCAAAAAGTTCACTGAAAATTCCACTCTCAGCGTGTGCGCATGGGTAAGTGCCTGGGTTTCAAGTTTCCACATACGTTTTCCGTAAATTCTATTGGACTACATTGTGTTGGACGACAACTGGCTTCCAAACTTGTGATGTCACATACCCATTGCTCATGTGCAC
The DNA here is from genome assembly GCA_943593645.1 of Bovichtus variegatus. Taxonomy (NCBI): domain Eukaryota; kingdom Metazoa; phylum Chordata; class Actinopteri; order Perciformes; family Bovichtidae; genus Bovichtus; species Bovichtus variegatus. The sequence goes on along the minus strand of CALSCE010009442.1, from coordinate 5,473,138 downwards.
GCCTCAAACTCAGAATAAAGATGAGCTCAGAGGAACTTTCATCTGAGAACAGCCTTCAGTGTCAACTCTGCACATACGGCATACAGCACACATCCGCACACTTGAGTGGAGGGGGTCTTTAAGATGTTTTTATCTTGATTGCCAACGAGCCGTTTGCACTGCCCGCGTGTTTTTCCTGTCTATCTTATACCTTTCCCTGTTAGAGCGCCCTTCTCCACTTTTGCACACTCGTCTACCGGTCCTTTGCTTTTTTAGCACCGCCTCAGTTTCCAAGTGACAATATAACAATGTGAATTGCTTATTACAATTTCCATAGCGAAGGAACATGATTGCCAACAGGCTGTGGAGATCCGGCAGCTATTACGCTCATCTGATCCATGTGGTGATAGTGAGGATGGTTATCTTTATTGTGTTCACATTGCAGTCACTATCCAGATACGCTCTCTTTCATTTCCAATGGCCCTTGCAGTGAGTGGTGGAAACTGGAGCCCCCTTCCTAAAATGTCCTGCTGGCTGTTTAAACTGGCTTAGTGGTATAATGAAGTTTTCACAATTATCCCTGTGTCAGTCTCTGCTAATCTTTCCATCCTAAACCACAGCCGGGGAAGTTTTCTGATGCCTTGGGCTTCTGTTGACCAGCTAACCAGCCTCGGCCCCTGGGAGCCTATGTTGTGTCTCATTTATTTCCCCACATCCACTCTGGTACAGTCTCGTCTTGTCCCGGGGGTTCACGGACAGTGGAACGGATGTCTCCCTTCACGTTCCCCCTCTTCTCTTGTTTTCTGAAGACGTTCACCGGAGACTCCCTGCGCTGTTATTGCAGCTCCAGGCTCGGATTGTTTCATTTGTTCATAAGAACATGAAGACTCCGTTCACCTCTCTCATCCGCGGACGGTGTGTCTGGGGCCGGGGATCATGGGAATGCATGTTGTGTCTCCAGTAGCTGGAGTAGTCAGTCTGAATTATTTCCGTGATGTTTCCCTTTTGCTCACGGGACTAAGGTTTCTGTAGGAGCTGCTCGGATTCTCTGGCAGTTATTTCATCCTTGGGGATAAAGAAACTTGTTAAGGAGTTTCTTCTTTCACATAACAGGATGTCTCTCTTACACGACGTATTGTCAGAAAGCTTGGTGACTATTGACACGTCTTCATTACACATTTTAATTGAAACACGTTGCTTGATTAAAAGCCAAGTCTGGGATTCAGAGTGAAAATCGCAACCTCATTTCTTCCTTGTCAACTGCTCCTCAGGTCTCTCCATTCTTTTGTTATTTACCGTGCAGGACACAAATGTAGACTCGAGGTTTCTGTTCATTATCACGTCTCAGTCAGTTACAAAACAAAAAGTTTCTGAAAGCCAAGCGTTACGTTGCAGGGGCTTACTCGTTGTTTATGTCACCGCCATACGTAATCTCACGCATGACAAGAATGTCCGCTCTTAACAAACCGCATAGTATTCATGCTTCCCCGGTTCTGTCTGGCTTATATCATCAGCACCTCAAGCTTTAAAATACCCCGTCAGTTTATCCCTGCTCCCTCGATGACATGAACTGACACGCTGGGCTTTTTGACATGGACTGACATCAAGGAGGAGCACTTTTGCTGCGAAAAAGTGTAAAACTAAAGAAGCCGTGAAGGTCAGCAGCCTGCACCTCCTGATTCAGAGAGTTACATCTATTTTCTCTATAGTTGTCATAAAAGCACAAATCTGTTTGTCCGCTGGGCGACCTCAGTCCTATAAAGATCACGTCAAACAAAACATTTAATTATCTGTTTACTTTATGGATGAAGTTATCACAATTACCAGGACCTCCGCAGAGACCAAAATACATTTGTTGTGTACGTTTATATGTAGGTTTGTATCTTCTCCTTTTACCTTGGGGCTGATGATAAATCAGTGCTTCAGTAAATAAGACGTTCAGGTTTATAATCGTGAAAATCCGTACGTAGTACACAGTGGTTATGCACCCTGGACCTTGTGAGAATAATCAATATGTAAACTGTTACAATGAGCCTTATTGTTCCTTATTTAGATGTAATATGTGATGTGTAAGATGTTATTGAATTAAGTAACTTAGTGGCCAATCTACTGTGAAATAAGAAGCAATATTTGTAAACTGTGAAGCGGAAGAGTACACCACCTAAAAGGGTGACAGAAGATCTGATTGGAGCAGAGAAGCACTGAGAGGCGTGGCCTAAGGGCCAACAAGGGGCCAATAGGACCTGGCCCCAGCCAACCAATGGGAGAAGACTATACCTGAAAGGTGGCGGGTATAAAATATGTTGTAAACAAGAGATCTGTGAGACAGAGTCACTACTTAAATGTGGTCTGTGGACAGTGACATGATCCTCAGCTGAGGACTTTTGCGATGCTACCATATCATCATGGAATAAATACAGTTAATATGAAGAGAAGTTTTCTGAAATTGATTTCTATGCGTCTCTATTTCAAATTAAAAGAACACAACAACCTACAGTATGTAGATGATATAATAAATAACTTCAGTGCAGATTTTTTTTTAAGACACTTTACATCTATGTTTGAATTTGAAAGACCCACAGTGTTTGAGTTTTGGTTTCTTTCATAAAAAAAAAATAAATTAAAAAAAAAAAAATTAAAAAAAATAATAATATATATATATATATATATATATATTCTTTGGGGTTGATTAAAACAGTGGAGATTGAAGCGTTTAAAAAAAGCCATGCAGGCGGAACATGCGAAGAAGAAAGCCAGTTAGCTATATCTGCTATGTAAAAATACATTATCACCCCATCTTAAAAGGCAACAGGTGGAGGTAAGAAGCATGTGGACACATCTGTCTACATACTTCTGGTCTAGTTTAGGCCCCTTGAATCACAGTCACAGTGAATCTTAATGCTACAAGACATTTCATACAAAAACTTTCAACTTCGCCGCAACACTTTGGGCATGGCTTTTCTGTTTCAACATGTCATGCCTAAAGCCAAGCGTCTCTCCGACAAATGACTTTTATATATTACTAAAATGCAACAGCAAATATGTGTTGCATCATGGTTATGATTTTTCTCAACATAATGAGGAAAGGTTGTGAGTGAACTTATCCTTCGAGTCGTAAAAAGCACACCAGCAAAATGTTGATAGTGCTACAATACTGGTATTGTATCTCATTTGTGTTCCCTACAACACAATTTGTGTTCCCTCGTGCAGAGTTAAGGAATGGCTGTTGACTTGACATTGAAAAAGTCAGCATGACACAGGTCATATAAACATTTCACCCAAACCCAAGATCTTTACCTCACCTCGACCAAAGTGTCTTTGTTGGCTGAACCTACAGTTCAGGTCGGAATCAGGCTCCAGCACTTTGTACATCCGCCATCAATCACCAGCAGAGAGAGAAAAAAACATTAAAAAAACAACACAGAATTATGAAACACACCAAAACTAAACCTTCAAACATAGACACAGACCTTAATCATCACCTCTGTTACACAATCTCCACAAAAACTGCATATTACACCTTTCACAAAGCTGTTTATTTAATTTTTTTATGACAGGTCTTCTACTCAGTGACTGCTTGTATTTCAAGCCTCCTCATCGATATTCCATAGATATTGTTAGATGATTTTGTACACCGATAGAGACCTGACAACAGAGTTATGATGCGTTCTTTTTTAACACGAACAAGTCATTTACGATAACTGTGCTTCAGGTGTTGTCGTAGAAAGATAAGGGCAGCTCGTTTTGTTGTGGAGCGTTCTCGACATCAAGCACACTTAGATATGATTCTCAACCAACACCACAGCAGAAATGATCTCTGTGTAATGGGAACCTTTGAATAGCTCTTATCACATTATTGTAAATGGTAATATTATTACTTTGATATGAAATCACTCCTTTATCTACAGAAAATGAAAACGTGGGAGAGTTTTTTTTTTTTTTTTTTTTCTATTCAATTTTCCAAAAACAAAACTGTGCCGTAGATAATATGTTCAAACAAAAATAACCGGGCTGAGCCTACATTCTCAATGAGTCAGAGAGATGTGGACGGATCCACTTGTCCTGACCGGCTGTGGAAGTCTGATCCCGTCTTATGCAAGACCTCAGGGTCAGTATCACATCAACAGACTTCTCTTCACCTTTCACTGGGTTTAGGTTTCTTCTAAAAATCCTTTGCTTTGATGAGTGCATATACAACACCAGACTTTATCCAGTATTTTTGTATGCTGCTTTTTATACTTTGCTTTTTCCTTAAACTGCATCTTTACAGTGAGGCTTTAACATTGAAAGTACAAACTATCCCTCAGTAAACTGGACAGCGTAGAGCAGAAGTCATTATTAAAACAAATGCTGCAATATAATTAAGTGTCCTAACTAATACGCTGCACTTAAAGTTTCATTAAGAAATTTATTTTTAGCAATGCTAGCAGTATGACTGTACGGATTGAAATGTCAACCTGTGAGTTGCCCTATCTGTCCGTCCACCACTTTGGTGGAGACTGAAATATCTCAACAACTTTTGGACGGATTGTCCTGACATGTTTTACAGACATTACTGGCCCCCGGTGTATGAATCTCTCATAACATTTCCTTCACACCAACCATGAGACAAGACAACATTTGCGTTTGTATATTTGGTGCAGACGTTCATGTCCCTCTAAAGATGCATTTGATCATCTTTGACTTTTCATTTAGCGACAAAATTACAATATGTCCAAAGGCTTTCACCCGAAGAAGCAACTGCGGAAGTGCCTTAAACCTGCATTCGTTCTAATGGCCAGCAGGGGCCAAAAAGAAGTGCAGTTGTGTAGAAGTCTATGAGAAAATTACCCCACTTCTCACTTGATTTATTATCTCAGTTAACATTGTAAATAAAATAAATAAAGTTTATGGTCTCAATCCATATATTCAAGTCTTATTCTACACAGCATGATGTTCACTTTGTAAAATATGCTCCCATCTAGAGTAAAATAGAAGATAAAGGTTGGTGTAGCAGGCAAAATTTAGGAAGGCAGAGGAAATGGCTTGGACACTAAGGCGAAAGCACAAAAGACAATCTGGCAGGGAATGAATGGAAGTGGGACGTATATGTGAGCGGTCTTGTGTGGAGCAGGTGTGCAGGTGGGCGGGGACGTCAGGTGATGAGGAGCAGTTGTTACTGCAGAGCAGGTGGGAGCAGCAGGATCTGAAACGAGGGGAGAGCTGCTATGAAATCTACACTGTGAACACTAAAGTGATAACATCACTCAACATAACACCATGAGACTGACATAAAAACAGACTTAATGTCCTGTAAGAAACAGAGGTCTAAAAAAACCCAAAACATTACATTCTGTGGTACGAGCACGTACATATGATTTCCGCAACATATGATCCCTGCCGGGTCGTTCCTGATAGTGTCATGTTGCGCACATTGCTACGATCCGTGTTAGAAAGTCCTGCATCAAACAGTCGATGTGAGACTTTGGAAAAGGATATGCACGCAGCACCGATGAGAAAGTTACTTCGAAAATAAACAGTAAAATGAAGCCGAGTTATTTATATGAAGATAGATTATCCGAGTGGAAATTCTAAAGCTGTGTGGGTTCTTTTTCTGTGCAGATGTGAGTGCACGTGGGGGGTTCCTGTGTGTGCATGTGTGTCCCGCAATCAGAGCTTATGGGAAACTCAGAGGCATCGACACGACTTATCGTCTATCATGAGAGTCAACAGCAATGTTCTCACTGCTGTTTCTTTGAATCCACATACTCTGACCTAATAACCTCAACCCTCTGGGGGAGCATCTTGGCCTCACTCTGATCTCATCTGTTAATTTGACAAGGAGGCAACTGGACTGTTGAGTAGATTCATGTGTAAAAAAAAAAAAAAAAAAAAAAAAAGGCTTCATCATAAATTGCTTTGTTTGATTCTTTAAATACCCTAGACCTTTAAATGTCCGATCCTACTTTTCTGGGACTCGTGCGTGTGGGATTACCGGCGTCTGTGACTGGAGCGTACGATTTCTGGTCAATCTTTAGAAGGAAGGGATTGATTTGTACATACAAGGTACACAAAATCAAGCCACATTTCAAACGTGTTTTCGGGTGTGTGTTTAATATACAAAAATAGATTTTAAACAGAGCGCCACTAAACATCCCCGTCTCTGTTTACATTCTCACAATCACAAGGGAAACAGACACGTCCATGCATCTCACACAGTTATGGTACCAACGTACAGACGCCAGCACACACACACACACTGGTGGGTGCATTGTGTATGCTGCCACCAATGCAGACACCGCTGATTCAGTTCAACTGACTTTTAATTCAACAGATATAGGGAGTAAAATTGTATAAAATGTAAACATTTTTTAATTTAAATAAGAATACCAGCTCCTATTATCCCATCTTTGTTTTGGTCAGCCTCCGAAAGAAATTCCAGATGTTGTCATCAGGTGAATTTGGAGTGAAGATCGGGAAAATAGATGATATCACAGTTGATATAAAAGTGAACGTTGACTAAGGGTCTGTGACGTGAGGTGGACTTCAGTCTCCTATATGAAGATGGACTACACACCCATCCACCTCCTCCACCTCCACATCTTTATAGTCCACCTCCCCATATCACACACTATATAGATGAAAAACTTTGCCTTCCAGAAGGTTGGCAGGAGACATAAATTGTGAGCTGCGGCTTAAGGACGTAATTCCTTGGATACCGGGCTGAAAAGGTCACACACTGCAGAAAGGCTCATTCCCTTCAATCAGCTTTAATGTCTTCACTTACAAACGTCAGTCTTACTACGACGTGTTGAAGACTTACAAGGCACCTCAGCTTCATCCGCCTTCCTTTTCTGCCCCAAGTTGGATTTTTAGGGCAACTACAGTAATTGAACAAAGTCGTCGGTGGCAAGCAGTTTCAAGATCTCACTTTCAGAAACATGTGGTGTCGACACAGGCACCGCGTTCGTGTTTGGTCTTTCACTTTAAGGCAAAAGAAAAGCATCCAGTCAGGAAGTGAGCTCCATGTTCTCTTTGTACGTCTGGTACACACGTGAGACAGTCCTATTTCAGCAGCACGCAAGTCGAAAAGCACGAAGTGGGCTTTGGGTGACTCTGTCAGAGCTTTGGAGACGCGTTGTATTAATTCACCGGATCAGCTGTCAACCACATTTTTTCCGACAACACCTTTGCCTTACTGACCTTTCTGCGTCTTCCAGTGTTTGAAATGAGTCCTGTACACTCGTCAGCCTATAATGTTCCTGACCCATCACTGCATCACTTTTCTTCTGCCAGTGAACTGCTCATTTATGCACAGACATGCTTTCCAATGCAGAAAACAAAGCGGAACAGAGGTTTATGTGAAATTGTAAACATGCTGGTTGAGAGGTTGATTAGAGCCATGCTGGACACAGAGAATGGAAAAGCAGCCACTTTGCCCCCGGTGGCTCTGTTTTCTGTCAAGGGTGGCCCAGAGATCCGGTTCACATAAGAGACTGCTCAGTATTCACACCCCACATTGTCCTCAGAGTAGAAGAAACCCCCTCGTGTCCTCGAAGAGGAATTAGCTATTGGATAGCAAGTCTACAGTCACGCTAGCAGCTTTGTGAGGCTGTACTTAGGCACAGCTGTGGTGTTTTGGTAAAATGAAAACAAAAAAAACAAAACTGTTGGAATAATGAAATGTTTTGACCTGATGAGGGAGCTAAGTGAATACTTCAGGATCAACAACGTTTATACAATTCATCCCGAGGGGGGGGGGCCTGAATGTCTGTACAACATTTCTTTGCAATCCAGTGGTTATGTGATATATATAGTGTATATTATATGACACGTGTTGTAGTTGTGATCAATATTTGGTTTATTTTTGCATTAAACTTACAAATTCACCAAACCTTTTTCTTATTTAAAGTAAATAAAAGCATTCAAGGCAGCAGAAAGAAAACTAAACCTAAGATAGAAAGGTAGATTTGCGAATGACTCGACTTGAAATGAGGCAAGAGTTCAAAATGATCTAAAACGTTACATAAAATCTGATGGGTGAGTAAAAAAAAGAAAACACACATGCATTTTTTTTTTTTTTTTTTTTTTTACTTTCCCATCCTTCAGGCCGGGCAGCAGCAGACACAGACTTGCCACAGTCCGCCGACAAGCCAGAAGCAACATTGTTTCTGTTGCGACATCAGTTTTCTCATTTCTCAAACATGAAGTGGCCATTCCACAATTTCTCTACAATTATTCCTCAAATTGCACAGTGTTGAAGTGAAATACGAGGCACATTTTCAGCCCTCCGAGTCTAGATGAAGATTGGTGATTTTCTTGGAAACCTCACAAAAGTCTCCTGAGCCACCGCACGACATTATCTCAGCCCAGCAGCTTTGCCATTATTGCTTTGTCTCACGCCACGGGATTCGTCGATCACAAAGAGGGATATGTGGGATCACTGATCAAGATGTTCCTTTGTAAGGTCTGCCATTTAAATGTGCAGCAGCTCAAGCTTGCTGCCGGATCAGAAGCCATTTAGAGAGTGCCAGGGGAGTTTGACAATTTCTCTTTCACTCTGTCAAACCACAGTGAGTTGGACTCTAATCCTCACCAAAACGATTCCTGCAGAATGTAGCTTGTGAGCCATGGCGGCCATTTAGCCTCTTGACATGCCTGTATAGTTCCCAAAAAATGATAATGAAAAGCTGCTGAGATGCACATAGAGCCAAGCTGTTCTGTGGGACAGAGCACAGACTCCATGTTGTGGGAGAGCTCCCAAAGCAAAAAGATAGCTAAAGAAAAAACAAGCTCTAACACATTTTTTATTACTATTTGTTCAGAGTGCTTTTTTTTAAATGAATGGATAATTGTTACGAGAAATCTATTTGTCTCCGACCGTATCTGTCCGTGTGGCTGCTGGTCTTCCTGATTTATTTATTTTTGAGTGGAAGACATTTCTTTATCTGTGAAAAAGCCCTCTTAAGACTCTTCTCTGAGGGCACATTAAACCGACCCATAGCCTCTGAAATAATAACTTCACATGAAACCTGAGACTCTGTGGGATTAACTTGGTTTATTTTTTGAACTGCTAAATTTCCATTTCCAGGTACTTCTTTGTGGCAGGTAAAAACTGTATTATGAAGAGTCTTTGCTTTCTTATTGTGGCTGATATACTGTCAACTGATATACAGTCAACTTACATAACACAAGTCTGAAAATGGTTTAAGAGCTGAAAATTGTCAATAAAAATGAAATGAGTGCGTTAAGGAATCTGCCAGAGACAACATCAAACAGTAGGATGAATCAAGGGAGACCTTAAAGTTACACTTTTACGTTCTCCCTCCTTAAGTGGTCGTGAATTTAACCGATTTGAAACACTAGAATTTGAGCAAGAAGCCGGAGAAGTGATGTGTTTTTTTTATCGTGTAGCCGTTACCATGCGTGTTCTTAAATCTCTACACAATCTCTCGTCCAGATGTTCATGTTCTTTTTCTGGCTCGCATGTCCGGCACGCGCAATCTGGATAGCTGGCAAGTGCGTTAAGGTGTCTTTCAGATCAAAGTCACCACTGACTGAGCTTCACAGAGCGAGTGGCTGCTAAGGTCACTGCCAGTGTGGGATAGATCTGTCACTGCACGGACCTGCAGCCAAGTGTTAACTGAGGCGTCAGGACTGGCCTCCGAGCTGCCCTCCTTCTCGCTCTCTTTACACTGCAGTTTTATTTCAGGGTATTGCAGACGATGTCACAAGGTTTGTCTGCTGATAAGAACGTTTTTTTAAATTTTTTTAAAGGGGGATTTAGTTTGCCCAGTAAGATTGTTCCTCCTAAAACCTCTGCTCAGTGTCGGAGGTTTGACATATGGTGTTGGTTTAACCTGCGATTGTCTCACAGTGCACGCTATTTATGATAATGAAGATTTATGCAATGCAGATAGGCATGTTATATACGTTTGAGCCGACAAAGCACACAACCTGAGCTGAGAACCTTTACACATGGATGCACACGCTTTGTCAATACACTACCCTCAGTGGCCTTTATATACCAAGGCCATATCATGAGTATTAATTCAGCATGGAAAATGTTCCCTACAGCTTAAAAAAAAGAAGCAAATATAACATTAACTATGGCAATATTATTAGTGGTGGTCCCATACAAGTTTGCACATTCATGAAATTGAAAAACAACCACTGTTGGCTCTAATCCCCCCCCTCAGCTGGACACAACAAAGCTCAAATGGAGTGGCTTCTATTCTTGTCTCAGCTGAAGGAAGGTGTTTCCTCAGGAGAACACTTATCGTGTTTGTCTTGACATTCCAGACCCAAACAATATGGCGAACATGCACAATTAGGCATCTCTGTAGTGAAGTGTGCCCGCTGCACCTGTATTTCCGCAGGCAGATAAGTTGATTTTACTAAATCATGAAACGTTTTTTGTTGACACAAAACAGTTATGACATTGAGAGGCTTTTAAATCATGTCAGAGGGGGAGAAAAAAAACGTCCCTCTTTGGCTTAAAGCAGAAAGGCGAAAAACTATGACATTTCTCTTTCTGCATTTCTGTTTAATTCAAAATGTTGTGTAATTAGTAATTATTGTGTTTCCTGCTTCATGTCTGAAACTCAAGCTTGCTTGGATACACTTGAAAAGAATATTTTGAATCTCAGAAAGCCTTTCAATGACAGTATAAAACAATAAAAAATGTTATTCCACGTTATATTTACTCTTGCCATGTGGTAGTGTGTGCTGGGACTTTTTATCCCGGCAGCTTGAGTGGCTCAGCTCAAAGTTAATGAAGCCCACTAATCAACTCATTATATTTTGGTTGTTCAACCATTACAAAAATCGTTAAGATGACAAGTTGCGGTGTGTCTGACTATTTTTCTCGGCTGGGAGCAGTGACCTCCTCCCTCATCTTCAGCCTTCATCGTTTCTAAAACTCATAAAGTCCAGTTGCTCTGACTTCCTACTGGTCACATGAATGAAGAAGAGAAGCATATTTCTCGTCAATAGCAATTTAATACAGTAAAACACTGTGGTTATTTTGTTTTTCAAAGAAGAAAATATTTGAAATAGCACCCAGCATTACACTTCACTGGGTGAGAGTGTGGCAGCCACACCACTGCCAGAGCAGCTCTGTCGGAAATGGGATTTGAGTGCCTTCCTAAAGGGCATGCCAGTGATTCATTCACGACTCCAACGGCTGTGGATGAACTGACTGCACGCCGAGCACAGCTTCTGTTCCCTATGGGGGAGGAAAACTGATGACGTTTAGATTCTACATGAGGTGCATATCATTGGAACGTAATTGGATAAACTATGACTTTAGGAAATTAAAGCCGGACCACAGCCACTGTCCTCTATGAAGGAGGGAACCGCAAAAGCTCCACTCGCCACCTTTCTACTCCACGTCAAGTGAGTATTAGATACAAAGAAAAAAAAGAAAATCAACACAATAATAACGAAACCAAGTCATTTGCTTGTGTCAATCATTTCACTAGATCAGCAAGACATTTTCCATCTGATGTGTTTCTTTCATCTCTCCATACTGCACCTCGCGGCATGGGAATGTTTTTAATTAATTCCACTGAAATTCAAAACATGCCATAGTGTAACACATAGCTTGTTGGACGCAGTTTTGAGAGCTGTTGTAGAAGACGAAACAATTTTCAGCACTCGGGATGGAAGCATTTATTGTACGTCGCGGCAATGAGAACAGCAAGAGCTGTTGTGAATCAGGACATAACTTATACAATGAGACATAAGCACACCTGCACGTGCACCAGGACACACACACACACACACACACACACACACACACACACACACACACACGCTGTAATCCGGAGAAGAAATGAAGCTTTAACAGAAGTGACAGAAGCGAAGAGGATTGAGCTAAATGACCACGAAAGTCTCCGCTGAGGATGAAATTGTTCTGGCTATAACCGCCGCTTCTCTGAGCAATCATCCCGCCACACTGCACTTTCAACATGCGCGCACACCACATGATTATACGACGGCAAGGCACTTTGTTTTTTTTTCCGGTTTTTCACCTGGGGACGTGTACTCCTAATACATCCTGGTATCAGTTTTAATTGAACTACCAGCAGTTAGAGGACATTTCCACCTCTCATCAGGCGCAGTGAGAATTAAATGAGGCCAGTGTGACCCAGGTGTCACCCCACTGACAGGCAGTCTTGCTTCTGGTTCATATTCTCAGCAGTGTTTTGTTAGGATTTGTTGCTCCAGACCCCTTCAGGCAACAGGATCTTGTCTCTGCTTCATATCCTGAATCCCGTCCGTGAATGTCGTAAAGGACAGCAAATATTGATCCTTCTTCTGTGGTACATGGCGGGCCCTCACATCTCAAACAGGTCTTTGTTTCCGATAAGGTGGCATCAGTTGGAAAGGTCAACAGAATTTCGTCAAAAGAGCAACAGATAAGAGAGTCTTATACTTTAGACCTGACTTATATCAAAACCTTATATAACTAGTTAGATTTATGATGCATCTGCCACCGTTTTAGGAGAAAAGGATTTAATGATGACTATGCGCTTGACCATTGTTTCTTGCTGAAAGTAAAACCCAAAGGCAACTCTGTGAATTATGTTATTACACTTTAAATATAAAAAAAAAAAATCTTCCACATATCGCTAAATGGTTACTGTTAAAAGTCCTAATAGCCGAGAAAACTCTTTGTTGAGCCAACACTTTATAATAAACATATACCTATGTAATGCATCATGATTTAATCTTAGTATATAGAGTAGTTCATTATGTGTATTTAACATTCAGTAATAATTCGAGTCGAGCAAGTATCTTAGGTGTGGGGTAATGATGAAGTCGTGATGAATACTCCGTGCGTCTCGTTTCCGCTCATTGTACGTAGACACACACATACAATGGGTGCTTCCGTTCAGCTTCAACATGTCATTGTCCCCTAATGTGTCTTTTGCCGTCTGCTAAGTGGCTTTGGTTTTTAGTGCACCATTCCCTTCTTTGCTACACTACACTTCTTTCAACAGCAACAAAGAAATGTGATGAAATAAAAGGAAAACACTCGTGTTTCCAGCCCTTAGATTCTAAATGTCACATAAAGATTTATTGCTGTTGGGTCATGCAGCAACATGTAGATGCTTGCATCTGGTGAGCAGTTTGATAAAATAAAATAAAATAGATGAATATATATATATATATATATGTATATAGCAGGACCTTCTCCTGGATGCAGTCGGACATGTTTTCCAGCACGGTGCAGCCAGGAGTGAAGTCACGATCATGGTAGCAAGACTCAATCTGGTTGATGAGGGAGTGGCTCCCCTGGTACTTGTGCTACTGTAGCTAATGAAGACATGGTAACACTCACCCTCTCTCAGCGGGGGAGGGACATAAATAGAGGGAGACAGTGGGACAGCAGGCTGTGAGTGAATGTCAGCAGTCTCAAGTGAATTCATTGGCTCAGATGTCTAAAGAGAAGACAGGGGTGAGAAGATCACAAAGAATTATTAACGGCCTTCAAAGATGCTCTTTATTGATATTGTAAAGCGACAAAGTGATGTATATTAACCTACAGCTTTTAACAGTGTGCAGGAAAGAAGTCTATTAGCAACGTGGTTTTATGAGGTAATAAGCAGAGTATAAAGTTTCAATCATAATCACGTGGGTTGGAGATAACAAATCTATCTGATGTGTCAGAGAAGTTGATTGATTGTGGGGAAAAACGAACAATCAAAACATGGTAAAGTATTTCTGTTTAGTTTTTTTTGACAGACAGGTAGACACAATTGCTTTGGATTAAATGTTATTATGTATTGATTTGAAAGTACAAAGATCCGATCAGAAGCCGAAGCCACTGACTGTTGTTGCCTTCCAATCAGTCCAGTTTATTATAAACTAGACTAATGCACAATGTGCTGGAACAAATCCTGCTTTTATCAAGTTTATTTTTTCGTTAAAAACTATTTTACCACATTGGCAGCAGTCAAACAAAATAGGTTCAGTTGGCCCCTACTCTGCCTGTCTACATCCTCGTGTCACTCCCCCCCATGCATTTCCATGGAACTCTCCAAACTTGCCGTTCTCCATCCATCCATCGCACCCTCAGACATAAACAAACACCAGTCTTAGTTACCTGACCACTATTGCTCCTGCTCTCCTGTTCCCCATTCCCCAAATACCCCTCTTACAGAAGACGTGTCTTTGCCTGTTAGCCTTTGTATTAGTTTATCAATAACATTACTGAACTGATCCTGTTTGCCTGGTTGTGCAGTCTCGTCCACACACCCTGTGACACACACGCACACACATATATATATATATTTATATATACATCAATGAGGGTAGACAAGCAAAAACGTCTGATGTTGTTGTTTTCTGTTACTGGTTTCACTAAGGACAGCTACAAAATAAATCTATTCTCTTACCTGTAGATAACGAGCAATGGGTCGCCAACGACAGGAATGAGGAAGTTGGAGAACTCTGTTATTAAAGCCATTTACTATATCTTTGTGTACCTAAGGCTTCATAACGTGGCTCCGGTTTGTACAGTGACTGTACCTGTGACTTTATGAAAATCAAATGTCAGAAATGACATCGCCCTCACCCTGCAGGTTCAGGCCTGCCTGGTTGCTGATGGTGCTGGAGCTGCTTGATGTAGTCGTACACAACACAACACAATTCTGATGTGTTAAAATAACATATTTATTAGCACATTAAGACTCTTACATGCACATACGTTTTGAGTCTTATCCTGGTTTAAATCCTATTTTAATAAGACATTTACATGAAACATAGATAAACCTGGTTATTTAGCTCCCTGAATATATTACATGTTGCATGCAGGTGTGTTTTGAGTCACTTATTTAACTAAAACTCATCGCATTTATATAACGGGATTTGGCACAATGATGCAATGAACATCTTTTGAAGATCAACTTCTTCTTAGTTAATGATGCAGTGAAGTCTTTCTTTCCCCAAAAAGCATAGAATTGTTTTATTCTAACTAAACGTCACTGCCACAAAACTACTGCTCTTTGGTGACTTAGTGGTACGAAAAGTGAATAATCAAAATGTTCTTTTCTTTTTATACAAAAAAAAAAGATATATGTATATTATTGAAATATAGAAATAAATTATATCAGATAATGCAACACCTGTAAAATAGATGTGAATTAATTTCATAAGGAGGTTGTACTTCAACATTCTTTTGAGTATGAATGCGCCTTCAGCAGCACTGAGATAACGTATTGGCTTCTCGTGCAGTAGTTCATCAATTCTGTGGACGTGTTCTTCTGACTTAAAGCTCATGGGCCCCTTTTTCTGTGATGGACGAGGTGAACTGGGATTGTTAAATCACTGTACATTGACCAAAAATAGCTGCAAGACCTCGGTTCTAAGGGAACGGCCTAAACATATCTAATATAAAAAAAACAAGCTTGGTTCACACTCTTAAATCCCAGTGGCGACTCTGGGGAGAACAGAAGACCCAATAAAGATCAGTAAGCAAGGCTCGTCTCTGTCAACGACCTTGGGCCATTTTAATATCGGTGAGATACTGAAACAACAAGGGGAATTTCATTCATCAAAACCACCTTCCTATCCCGGGTGACATTAGGGAACAATTTTGAATAGAAAATCATACAGTTGCATCTCTCCTCTGACTTTTAATTTGTTTTTAATTTATTTTTTTTTTTCACAAATGAGGTACTCCCGATCATCACACAAAGACACAAACAAGGACATATGAAAGTTCTTGGCCTTTGAGTGTTTTCATGCAGACTGGTGACCACTTCTAATCTTTTGATGACGGAACTGAACAAGTGCCTGCAGGTAAAGGGGAACGCTGCTCTAACGATGTAATGCAGCTGTAATCTGGACAAACATCTGCTGCTCTCTTGATGCACCCAGGCTGGAAGAGCACTGAGCGGACAGGCTGCTGCACGCTTTCACACCCTTTACTCAACCCAACCACAGCAGGGAAATCAAGCTAATAAAAGGTCAGACAGTTTTACAACTACCAGACTGGCCATATTTAGGGAGGGAGAAGGACTAGGTGTATTTTTTTTTTTAAAGAAGTTCTTTACTTTTTGTGTGGAACAACTATATCAGACACAACTTATTATTATATAATATATAAAGGAGAGTGGAGGGGATCTTTAATAAATACAGTACAGTAATTATACTTTAAAGATTAGTTATAAGCCATTAAGAACAAAACTTTGGGGTTGCCAATTTTGAAAAATCCCTCTAGTATGACACTAAATTTGTCTTTTTAACTCTTTAATTTCTTTCTTTAATGGTCAGGTAAACCGCACCTTCTTCAAAAGGTTTGTAAAGAATCGGGGGCCAAAATCCATTTAGCAGAGTATTAAAATTCACATCTACAGACTGGATGGATTATTGTAAAAAAACATTATAATCATTTTAATATCATTATTTACTGCAAACTTCGTAGCATTTAACATCAGACTTTAGCTTCCAGGTAAAGCTTATATAAAGCATTAGCAACAAAATTAAGCTATTGGTTATTACCTATATACCATGATTTAAAAAGAAGCCTTATTACAGAGTGGTAATATTCTTTTTTATATCTTGTGTGCACAAAATTGTGCCCTGTAAATAGCAGTGTCACACATATGGTGCGTGACAGCTTTGAAAAATGGAGTCATTACTCCCCACAAATCACCATAGATTCAGTTCACAAACTATAAAAATTGGTCTCTTCCTAAAAGACAGTTTAAATATTCCATCTGCAGACCTGATCAAGTATGATGGTTCTGCATGATTACCATCTCCATGTACACGTTGAGTAAACTGAAACCTACAACGTGCAGCAAACTTCAACTAGACTCAAGCATAAGCATATAAATCCCCAGTTCCATCGTGCATGAACCATAATTCATGCATTTTTTTTAGTTTATTTTTTTTTTTACTTTAGCTGTGACAAATGGCTTTGAGGCTATTTTATTAGTTAGAAAGTTTTACGACCGGTAGATGTGTAATGAGAAGACGTAAGAGGCAGCGGAACATTGTGCACGTGTGTTAGTGTCTGCGTCTCCAGGTTTACGCATTACATATTAAAGCGTTTGACCTGGGAGAATGAAAAATGTAGTTCATCCCAGTTGCTTTTGTCCCCGCACGCGAATCATAAATTTGCAGTCATGGATCCTGTGGTCTTTTTTCTTCGTCTTTGTCTTTGTTTATGTTATCATTAATCATCTTCTCATGCTGCCTTGACAGACGTTTGTGACCTTTGCCAGCCGTTTGCCTTGATTAATAGAGTATTATCATGATGGCTTGTGTGTATGTCTGTTTGTACAGGCATGGTCCTCGTGGATTTATACTATATGCATCTGCATGCAAGCAAGACGGAGCATTAAAATATGTGTTTACAAATGAATAAAAATGATCTGTTCACATATTTGCAATAACTGTGTCTTGCTATGGATGGCGATGTCAGTCTGTGAGTCAGTCTGTCCAACACCGGTCTAGGCTGAAGTATCTCAAAAACAATATTTTGGAATGCCATAAAAAAAAAAAAGAAATTGCATAGCATTATCATTGTAATCACGCTCAAAGCATTGCTGTGCCTGAGGACAGCTTGCGCAAGGGGAAACTTAACATTTCCATCCAAGTACAAATCATCAGTCATCCAGACACCTCAGTTTTAAAACCAGATCTATGTGCGATCGTCCATCAGCAAAACACAGCTACTAGTGCACTCGCATTTATTCTCTAAAAATCCGCAAAACTTCCAGCTCATAATCTAATTGACTGGTATCATATTGGTAGGTGAAGCGAGGGCCAGTTTGATCTGTGACGTAAAAGTGGTAGCCAGACGTGTTACAATGCGAGCTAATGAACACTTCTGCTTTGTGTTTCTTCAGTGTTCCCATTTTGTTCATTGGCGTATATCCTGTGCAAATGCATTATGGCAATCTGTGTTGACACTGGGAATACACCGACAGGGGAGGGCATTATTTGCCCAGTTTTAAAATAGGTCAGCTGAAGATGTCACAGACAAGGACCACAGCACAGACAGGTCATGTCAAAAATGTCATAAAGTTATGTCTTATAGTACACAATTCAGTATGTGCTCCGTGACCGTAAATAATTACTTTTACCTTCACAATAAAGACTAAAGGAGGGACAATGAGATGCATGTTACTGCAACACCATAAAGAAAATGATGGATGAGTGATGTGGATAATTTAACCTTGACATGTTCTCATCATTTTACCAACAGTAATTGGGATGTGGCTATATTATTAAGAAACTAAACCTTGACGAAAATGTCCACTGCCTGTACCGTCCCCTTAATTCTAACCTTGAAGAAATTCTATACCGTGACCTTTAGCGAAACCTTTAGCGGTACAGCTTCACATAATGAATACCATGAAAATCCATTATGCTAATGTCACAAAGCCGGAGTTCATTTTAGAGAAACATTATGTATCTTCTCCCCCCCGACCCCTGCCATTCTCCATCCATCCAGCAGATGCCCTCAGACATTCCCACCTGGCCCACTCACCTGACTCTCTCATTCACCTGCTCACCTGTTTCCACTTTCCCTCATCAACCCTGCAGTATATATAACCGGCCCATTTCCACACTTTCCTGGCCAGATTGTGATGTGTGTCGTGCCTCGCTTTCCAGCCAGCTGTACGTGTCCCTGTCTGCCTGTAAGCCTATGTATCCTCGCCTCTTCAATAAATCACTGAACTGAACTGTCTGCCTGGATTTACTGCGGGTCCTTTCCCCTCGCCGTGGCCTCTCACCCACCTGCCTGACAAGGGGCTAATGTAGCCTCCAGCTGAGGAGATGAGGAGCTGCAGAGGTTTAGTTTGGGTCACTTCTTTTTTTTCTAACTTTCCTTTCCTGGATTATTTTTCATTTCATCACTTGAGGTAATTTATCAGATTTCAAACGGCTCCATTTGGAGCCATAAAAGGCTTTATAAACCTTTTTTTTTTTTTTTTTCTTTTTTTTTTTTCTTCACGTAAACGGTAGAACTCCAGAAGACCTGTAGACCCACTTTGATCTGCAAAATTGGTGTAGTTCCTTTTTTTTTATTTTATCAGCTGCTGTGTTCTTGTGGTTGATTCTCTTGGACATTTTTGCGCATTAACATTTCTGTTTTGGGAATTGAGCACAGCACTGCTTACTGGTATCTGCCTCTGTGAGAATGAGAAACTGGACAAAGCCCTTTGAGACATTATGTAAGTGAAACTGAGCTATAATTAACTTGACATGACTTGATTGCTGCCTGATTTCAATCACCGAAGACGTACAACAGTCAGCCAAAAGCATTTTAAAACCATATATCAAGGATTAAAAGTCAGGCTGGGGCACCTTTTTTCTTGTACCTGCAGGATATTTATTGAAATATCAACCATAACTGTTGTTTTGTACCGATTTCTTTTTTTATATATATGCACTGAATTCAAGAAAATATTACGAGTTCAAAGTTTGAGGACTTACGTTGCTAACCTGTGGCCACTTGACATTTGCACATGTTCCTTGCAATTAATGTATGCAACGGTAGTATGTCAAGTTAATACTGCATATTCAAGTGATTCTGTCAACATTAACCTTTTGCTATATACTAATGGCATAATATCCTATATGCATCACTCCAGGCTATACAGCGAGACAGCATTGATTACTTTGTTGCTTCAAATGTAAAGTTTAATCCAATCAAACTATACCTCCTGATATTCAGAATACATCCAGCAGCAACATGTGATTGCTATATGTGCCAGTTTTCTTTTCAGTTGTGTAATCATACAGGATTGTACATGCTGAGGGCAGAAAATACATGGGAAAGTACTTGTATTGTTTAATCCTCATGCACTTTGCTCAAAAACTATAATTTCCAGTTCATACAAATGGACATTTAATCCATTTAAATCACTTGGCGAGTCATTGCTTTGTCGGACATATTTTATCTGCTATACATGCTACAGATTGTGTGCTGGCCTCTAAAAGGAGTGGACCACTTTAATGCAAATGGAAAAGGAAAAACATGTCAAAACGTCCTCTGAATAACTGACTGTGGTATGACTCTGTGGTCTAGTGGTCAGGCAATAGAACACCGGTAGTTTGCTCCAGGGGACTGTCCCTGTAATTCACTGTAAGTCGCTCTGGGTAAGAGCGTCTGCTAAATGACCTGTAATGTAAGAATAATAATGCGTCTGTCAAGATTTACAGTAAAATAAATAAATACTGTCGTTGACCACATCCATCTGGGCTTATGTTTGAAAGCACTGGCATCTCATGAGAAGTGCTTAATTGTAGTGTTTGTATTAAAGTAGTATTCTATGAGCACCTATGCTTACACTTGTCATGTGACGAGACCCACCGGCCTCAAAAATGTCAGATATGTAAACTTAACTTTGGTGAACCTTAATCTTACAGGATGCAGTGTCAGTGCATTCAAATATGTTCCTGAGTTGATTGGTAACATGACGTGAGTATGTGAACAGTATATTTAATGAGGGTATTATGCAGACCTTTTTTTTTTTATTTATTTTATTTGTTTTTTTTAATAAAAGCCGATTGTGGAATGCTGTGTGGAGGATTGGATGAGAAAACAACCGGTACCTGTTTCCTGCCAATACAGTACATCCCAAAATATGATTGTGGGAGTTGACCTGCTGAGGAAACGTGACCCCACACCACCTACTCCATCCTATTGGGTCTGTTCATGATATATGTCCCACACACATTCTTCTCTCAGCTCATGTGGTCAAAATTATTTAAAAAAAAAAAAAAACCCACCATTACATAATAGACTGGAAGGACAATAGCCAAGCTTGACATTCAATACTTCTGAAGAGATTTGTTTTGAATGTACATGCGCTGGTTTTCAGTGTACATACTGTGAAACAATGTTTTCAATTGAATTCCTAGAAATCATCATATTCTGTGAATGACGCACCTGCATGACTGCCGTCTGGCCTGGTTTGGGATTACTTTACATTTAAGGTTACCATGAAGCCAGTTCTGTCAGCCAACCCACATGGAACAAATTATTGTGTGAATGTACAGTAGAAGAAGCAGAGCAATCGACCAGTGTTTAGGCTCTGACCTCCCCACAAGGGAGCGGCACAGCAGAGCGTGGGGAGTGAATGAACTTCCATCCGAGGGGGAAGGTGGAGTGGGAGCCTGTGTTGGATGAAGCACTGGCGATATCGGGGGGAGAATGGCAGCTTTCAGGTGAGCAATGTGGCAATGTACAGAAAGAGACTTGATATAACACAGATGGTTACGTACACTGCCTTGATTAAGGATGCGTGGGATTTATGTTGCATAAGAAGCATAAACCATGTGACTGGCAGGCACTCCTCAGCAAACATGAAAACATTGTTTTGCTCAGTAAGACGAACTGCTGGGTCTCAAGTCAAAGTGATGTATTGAATTTCTTTGTTTCTCGATTGCGTAATTCTTTTATTTTTTTTATTTTTTCAAAGTATGCAAATGATCTTGCGTTATGAAAGTATTATGTCATACAGTTTTTGTTCAAAGATTCATAGGATATTGAGTACATTCATGAGAGATGATTAAGAAAGTCTTTGAATTGTAAATGAATTTAGTGGTTAGATGTATTATTTAACAATCCCTATAACAGTGAAGTTCAGGGAACATCAGAGCCTTGGCCGCTAAACGTCTCGGAAACTTTGCCCTTAAGATTTCCTTGATGCGAAGCCAAACATTTATCATACATCACTGAAATGCATACAAGTTTCAGTGAACGGCCGTGCAGCTGTAGAAATTTACATCCCACAATAAATTCCTTAGAGTGTTTCTTTTATTTTAATTTCTTTTTTAAAAGGGGTTCAAATATCTCCCTACTTTAAAAGGTACGGGGAGTCTTTCAGCTGGACTGTCATCTCAAGATTAGAAGGAGGCAGCATTTGACCTTTTCAAGAAATTGGGTTTTGTTAAACAGTTTCTTTTCTCATAATCCGTGAGAGTGTTAATCATCAAGGCATAACAACACAAGGGAGATGCTCCGAAGCCCCGTGAGACTGGTCAACCTTTTTCCAAAATCCAATAAGCTTGTACGGTATTAAGGTTTTGTTTTTCATTAGGTCCTTGTTTGTGGATACATTTGGGCTAATGGCAGTCATGTTTTTTATTTATGGTATCTCATTTGTTGTCATTAAAGTGCTATCATTACAGAGCGTGCATTCATTTGTTCCCTGCTACATTTCTATTATAATTAAAAATGTATGCCTTGTGATAAAAGTTATGAAAGACTCGGAGGAGACTGTCTCTCATCTTCACATGCGTTGGTGCTGGCGCTGTAATTGATCCAATCAGTTTTCATTACACTTCAAATATGAGGGTTTTTGAGGGCAAAGCGTTCATGTTGTGTGTGTTTTTTAAATTAAAGTTGTGGCTGAGCGTGTCACGTGCTGGATCGTTCGTCTTGACACGTTATTATGATTATTTTTTTTGTCATATTTTAGTGGAGCTGTAAGATGGTTAAAAAGTACACATTTGGCATTAGCGGTAAAGTCAAAGCACATACTGTACGAACTCTGAGAACGCTATTCTGTTTCCTGGAAACGTGTTATTTCTTTTCAATTCAAAGGACCTTTCACTAAGCCTCCTGTCTATACCCTGCCTCCTCTTGTTGCACTTACACGATTGAAATTGGGCCCAACGGGTGATTGGTTGCACATGGATCTCCACACAACCAGAGTCGGTGGAATTTGTTTTTGGTACAGCATTGGGGGGGGGAATTGTTTGGTACAGTGTCAGCAGCACGAAATAGACATGACACAAGGAATAATTATTGCAATATTCCAAGACAGAGTTGAAAGATTAAGAGGCATGATTCAATTTGATCAGCTATAGCCCGCTAGCATGAAACCTCCTGCTGAATTTTATTTATTTTTTTAACATTTACAGCTGATTCATTTTAAAATCCGAACTGTGTGAAAGGGAGTTTTGAATATGCACTTGATTACATGATATGGCGCTAAAAGACAGGCCACAGCTGCTAGACATGTTATGCTAAATAAAACCACATTGTTCTTTTGTGTTGCAGTTCGGAACTAGTTATTCATAATTATATGGAAAAAAATGTTTGCTCAGATTTCCAAACAAGCGAGACTAGGCAAAAAAAAAGCAAAAATCTGCCGTCCATGAGCAAGAAACTGTACCTACCAACTTAAACTTTAAATTGTAATTTAAAGAAATGTGTTTTATTTTGTTTATGTTCAGTTGCATAACTTTCTTCTAAAATACCTTGGCGCACACGAAAAAAACAAACCCTCCAAAGCAGACTACTTAAGAAAAACAATGACTTATTGGCTTAAGTACTACCATGCACCAAAATAAAATCCATTGGAAAGTCATGTAATCCATAACATTTATCTGCATTTTTAACAAAATCAACAGGTGTCTGGCACCGCCTGTTATTGATCCAAATACTAAAATCATATTTTCAAAATACTGATTATCAGGTGAAATACTGTACAGCAGAGACTCATCAGAAATATTATAATATTTATTTATTATAATTTCACAACACAAAATTCTTTCTACAGTAATAAAAAATACATCTTATTTCTTTGGCTTGAGAACACATGCATGAGCGTGCTTCTTCCAAACAAAGAATACGAGGTGCAAAGTGAGTTCAGACACATGCAAGTCTCAGTGACGCAATGCGTGTTTTGCCAGATGCTGTTATTGATCAATGACGACCCTATCAAACCCTCAGCAGAGTATTATTGTCTGCTCTTATGAGTAAAGAATAATTCATTGCAGCTTCCAATTGTTGTGGCCAGAAACCCCCTGTAAGAGATATTATAGAACCCATGTTGAATTTCATGCACTCTTTGATTAAAAAAAATCAGAAAATGAGCCCCGATTGACAGATTTATTATAGTATCATGGAAAATGTTGACTGGCAGAGTTTAAATATATTGGCTACCAAACTGCTGATAAATGACAGGCTTTATCAAAGCCAGATTTTTCATTCAGTTTTGTCTTCAAGTCTTCGCATAAGTTCTGTTACTAATCGGGAACAAAAGCGCAAAGAAAAAGATGGATTTAGTGACGTTTGTTCTAAGAATATCAAAACCTATTGGAAAACTTCATATCTAAGCCTTTGACGACTTCAGGCAAACACTGTAGAATACTTTTAAAAGTTTATATAGAAGGCGTTCCGCGGGAATGCATGCTAACAATCAGTTTCACAACTGACCGTTCTCTAACCAAAACAGTGATTATCCAATCATTGCCATTGCAACCACAACGAGGTCCGTTGGGCCTGTTGGGCTCTAGATGTAGTGAATGTAAGCTGCAATCTTTTCGCATGCCCGCTTACTAGCTTCCTGTACACTTGTAACCGAGCATAACCTCCAGCCAAGGAGCACGTCATTTACCGATTACGTTATTTAGAAGGGTTAAAGGTAACGTTACAAAAGGCTGAGTCACTGTAATACTTTCAGACGGCTTGGAAGCCAAATATGAGCGGCACCTGAGTTTAGGGTAACATTAACAGATCTGTTGAGCACTGTGTTGTATGTTGGCAAGTATAACACTTCAGAGATCCCTGCCAACGTTGCATCAAGCCTTTTAATGTCTCAAGTGTGAACATGCGGCAACAATCGGTTTAGAAGCCAAAGAGTTATGTTTGATAATTAAAACCTGTTGTAAATCCACCTTATTGCAAACTGTGTCATGCTAGAACAGAACATTTGGAACAATACAACTTCTCTAATGAGTGTTAATCTAAAATTCTTAATAGTGCTTCCAAAAACAATATCCATATCATTTGATTTAAATTGTATTATTGGGTATATTACTTTCAGT
This sequence comes from Bovichtus variegatus, assembly GCA_943593645.1. Lineage (NCBI taxonomy): Eukaryota > Metazoa > Chordata > Actinopteri > Perciformes > Bovichtidae > Bovichtus > Bovichtus variegatus. The sequence goes on along the minus strand of CALSCE010009442.1, from coordinate 5,448,370 downwards.
TCCTTTTACATAACTGTTCTACTGTAAGAGCTGCACAGGAAGAAAAAGAAAATCTTAAGAATTTATTTATTTATTTATTTTTTTAACTACAAAATGATGTCCTAAAGTGATAAGTGAGGTGGAAAATAACAGTTTTATTTTTTGCACTTCAGCAAGATCAGACCGTAAACATAAGGCTCTACATGCATCAATAGTTTAAAGTTTTAGTGGGACGTGGGAATATAAATTAGGAAATCATTTTTTTAAATAAATGTAAAAAAGGTTTTTGTTATGGCTTCTTAGTTTATGGACTGTGATAAATAAAACAAGACCCTTTTTAGAAGTTCTAGTTTTTTATTACGTTAACAGTTTTGTAGATGGTTTTACAATGACCGTTTGCAGGTCTGTCAACATGAGATGTTGCATGTCCTTATATCTCCCCGCACCTTGTATATGGATGGACAGAAGATCAGCAGTGCATTCCAGTTCTTTCACTATCAGAGGGGCCAAGCTAAGTGGAAACATGCCTCGCATGATGACACCTACCTGGCATGCCATCCTCTTCACCATAATCCCCTTTAATCTCAGCCAAGTCAAGTCAAGCATCACTCCAGATGCTGGAGCTGTATGGAGGAGACTGCAGTTGTCTTCTGTGTGACAGGGCTGCAACTGGCAAGCACTGAAAGCAGCTCAAGGACTTCTCATCAGGAGAATTCCATGGCCCTCACCTTCCTTTTTGTCTTCCACACACACGGTATCAATTTACCCTCATTCATAAGATAATTGAGCACTGGTTGTGCCAAATCCACTAGTGGAAAGAGCAACAGAAACCCTTTTTAATATGGTTATAGTAGGAATTTAAATGGCCCTTCTTTCCCTCCCCTGTATGGCAGAGCCCCATAGGCGATGAATGTAAATTTATGATGTTGGTGAGTTTGTTGAGTGAATCCTGGACCCTGTTTTTGCTATTACTCAACTCCTTTTGAAACCTGAAACGCGCGCAGGCCATGCAGAGAGGGGCCAAGAAAAAAAGGGTCAACACAAGGTGGGCATTGATCATAACTTTATTCAGCAGGATGTAATGGTACATGATGTGAAATACCTGACCTGTTGCTTTGAATAGAGGTACCTGCCTTCAGGAGAAGAGTCCCTAAGAAGAAAGCATGTGTATTATTCATCACTTTCAAAATCGTATGCTTTGTGTTTGGTCTTGTTTTTTTCTTTCTCTTTAAGTGGTGAACCGATACCAGAAAAGGGGAAGCTTTGTCATTCACAGCTGCGATAAACAACGTTTTTGCCAAGTTCCTGTAATCATTCTTCGATCTACAGTTTTTATCAGTGTTTTTCAAGTTATCATATATTATTTGCGCGTGTCAGCCATGTCCTCTTCACGTGGCCATGATCCGCTGAGTAAAAGAATTGGCTCATTGCAGAGATGGAAAGTAATAAAGCTAAACATTGTACTTTTTTAAATTGTTAGTTGGATCACAGATGAGGATTTTACATACAGAACACATACGCTTATAAAATACATTCCTTTTAGATTATGACACTCATCAGCATATAAAGTGGTATAATTAGCTCCACCTAGACTCCTTACACATTGATGAGTCAATGATTTAACACTGAAAGATCCCTTCTGGATAATGAGCCCTTCAAGTTTTGTAGTGCAGCCTGTCAGTCAGTGTTAGGATTGTTTTTCATCGATTTGGCTCTCCACTCACGCAAATTTGATTTGAAATTAAACAATGCGTTCACTGAGGTTACGTCTTAGGGCATTTCCTTCCATATTTGGTGAAAAGTGTAGTGTTGGTCTCACAACTATTTATACACATTTGCCCCATTTTTTTTTTTTTTTTTTTCCAAGAAAGAATGGAATTTCTATGAAAAAAAAGTCAGTCCTTTGATCTCTTATCTAAATGACTATGTGTAACTTTGTGTGTGTCTAACTTTCCTAAGACCAGACTGAGGGAAGAGGCCCCTCCAAACAAGCAAGAGGATGACTCCAGTAGCACAGGCTGGTAAAGCACACGAAGAAACAATGTCATGCTGCTGCTTATGTGTGTTCTGTACCGTGGTGATTGACTGTATGTCTGAGTGTCAGGACAGGTTTTATAGCCTCTCTTAGTTCAAAGACTGAAACCAGGGGGAAGATTTGTGACATGTCTGAAACTAAAAACTAAAGCCTAACCTAGGGAGAGGTACTTGCCTACATTTGTTAGATATTCCTGTGCTTGTTACTGACTCTCCTTAGCTGGCAAATCACAAATGGGCTATTTAAAGAACCTGTTGTTTGACATATTGCTCACAACAAAGCTGTGCTATTTGTTTCTCCTGTCAACGATTCTTTTTTTAATTTATTTTTTTGCGAGCCACACTGGCGGCGGATGGCAATGTCGGTTGGTACACGCACTACTTTAGTTTATGACTAAATACCTGCATGACGTGCCTATTCTCCTCATCTGTACTCCGTGTTTAGTGCACAATAAAAAAAAAATGATAAGAAAATCATTTTAGCATTCCAACACGCTAAACTAAGATGGTGAACATAACCTGCAGGACATCACAATTTGTTTTGTAAATTGTAAATGTGTTCGTGTTGGCTAAAATCCTATTTGTCCATCTTCCGATCATGGCTCAACTACTGAACCACACAACTAATCACTGAAACGTCACACCACCCACCGTAATAAGGACATGTCATCCAATGGTGCAGAAAGTGGAAATTGAAAGCTGATCAATAATATAAGCGAAACCCACCATCAATTAATAGCTTTAACTACAGATTATACGTGTACTGTAGCGCCACATCTGAAGCATGCAGCTTGAAAATATGCACTCTCAAGTCCACAGTGTCATCTTAGTGTTTCCAGTCAATAGCTGGCATAAATAGATTGAATCAACATGTTGATCAATTTACATTTCACCAGCTGTTAACGCAGCTGAGGGCATGAGAGGAATGTCAGTGGTAAGAAACGGCCTCAGTGGGGTCTGAAAGCACCGAGCCAATGTTATCTATCTATCCACATGACTGCTACATTGATTTCATTTGTCTGCGGTCACAGATGCCCCAACGTTGCTTCTCCCTTCTTCAGTTTGGCTTCAGTTTGTCCTTCAGAAAAACTGGGTCAATCAATACAACATGTCTCAGAGCTGTGACCCATTTCTGTTGTTTCCTCAATAGCTTCAATGTTGGCTCTGACAAAATGAGGCTTACTCACTTGTTCCGTTGAAGAATTTAATTGTATACTTTCCAGCTCGATGAGTGTGCCAGCTACACTCTTTCCCAAAACAAAAATAGAGGCAGCCTGACTCTAATCTATCACTTCACAGCGGTGTTCTGCTGGGAGCTGTTCCTCCAGTGAATACCAGACTGATGTGTCTTTTATAAATTGAATCTTGCAATTCCTCAGCTGCCATATGCTTAAATCTGCCCGAGAGATGGATGGACGCTGACACCAACGTGGAACTTTTGTAATTTGCCTTCCTCTGTAAAGCTTAATCAGTCTGTGAGAATGCTAGGACTCATTCTACGATTCACTTCCATTTTTATTTATTTTTTTTACCCAGAAATTCCAGACCACTTTTCAAAATAAAAGCAAATTACTGACAGAGATGAAGTCATATACACATATGGCCAAAACGGCGTGTGTACATCTCTCTCCACATACTTTCGTACAGTTTTGGTCTGGGGTGGTTTTTCATGGTTTCTTATTTTCCACTTAAAGTAATGATCTCGAAGAGTTTCTTTTAAATAAATGTCTGCTGAGTCGTTTTCCATCGGCGAATGAGGTAACACAAGGCTGACTGAGCCAATGGCCAACTGATGATACCCTTCGCATGTGAAGTATCATGAACTAGGTGTCACTGGCGACTCTGTTTGGAACTGTGGGGAGTGAGATCTGTGCTGGTTTCTTTCAGTTAGAAACCAGACAAGTCGGCAAAGTGTGTGGATTCTTGTGCAATTCAAGCCCAACTATTTGTCAAATTGCCGCTATTAAATCCTGATAATTAATATATACATTTTACAAGAAAATGAGTGTCAGGCGTCATGCCAAACGTATTACTCCTCTGTAATACCGCAGGACTTCAGAGAATGATGCATATGATTTGGGTGAAAGCGATGCCAAGTCAAACCTGCCATTACCTTTGAGTGTGACTGAGGATGTTCTTTTAAGTACAAATGAAGATGTCAGTCTATGCTAGTTACAGCGTGTATGGATATTCTTTTTTTTCTTTTTTTATACAATAAATATAAAGTTGAGAGCACTTTTAAACTTTACTGAAATCATTGCTCTTTTAAATACAAAATGAATGGCACCCATTAAAAAAAAAACAAGATTGGATTCTCTGGATTCTAATAAGGTTAAACCTTTCAGTATTTTTACCCTGGCCACACAAACACAATTAAGTGTGGTCATAAAACATTTGTTTTTGACAATAGATGTCCCATTTTTTTCGTCTCTTACTAAATTAACCCTATAGCAACCTACTCCAGGAGAAACCAGATGACTCTTCGATCCACCCTGTCACTTCAGATGTTCACCCGCCATTGACATGAACCACATTGTGTCCTATTTCCCAGCACAGCTGGCGTATACATGCAGGATAATTCTCAAGTGTTTATTTTTCCAGAGGCATTATATTTCAGAGATTATACTGTGGTCTTGATGCAGATTAAAATGTCACGGAAATCAGGAACCAACGTGAAGTTCCATCGCGAGTGAAGAGGAAAAAGAAAACAGAGAAATTGCAGTAATAACTATGGCTTTTGTAAGTCAGGAAGCACCATTTAAAATGCCTCTGAGGAAACCTTTGATGATAATACGTTTGGCAAGGAGGCAAACTTTGGAACACCTCACTGTCAATCAAAGCCTGAACATTATTGAGTCTTACTTCACGTGCAATACTTTTATAAAATGCATAATATTCCCATCTTTGCATGAACGTTGTATGTATCTGTGCTCTCGTCATGTTCGTCACACTTGACCTGGCTGACAACTTTTTGAGTGAGACCAGAGAAGCGATTTTGTTAAGAAGAAGCACGGGCACTCCAGATGTTTATATTACCCACAATGCAAAGCTGTTATGCATTTGATGCAAGGAACTACATCCGTGGTTAGGTTGCAGTAATGTACTTTAAACTACAGTTTGCTTACCACCGAGGAAGAAGAAGATGCATTGAAAGAAATCGAATAATAAATTAAATAAAAAATAACGTCACTATCTGAGATACTTTCTTCTTATAGGTCTGTATAGGTATAAACTACATCTGTATAATTTCATCATTAATAAAAGATATTTCCCTCTAAAAATGCCCATATAACCAATTGCAGTTAATATAACTTGTTTACTTATTGTCCTGTTGAGCTTGCGTGATTTCTTTTCCCAGCACCATCTGTAAACTCATGGAAAAAAGATTTTGCAAGATATCATAAACGCATAGAGATAATAATAATCACCACACAGATCACAAACGGAAACTCATTGTACGTGTGCCAAAGTATTGCATTCATCCGCAGGAGACGCCTTCGCCTCGTTGAAATGACTTTGCAGGCATTTCTGAGGATTTGTAAAATGCAGTATAGCGCTAAGCTTACAACTGGAGGTTGATCCATGATAGTTTGGGCTGAAAGTGTACAAGGGCAAGTGGTTTCCATTTATCCCCCACTCACTTTCTCTTTTTATCTTCCAGTAGCCCTCCCTGCGACGTATGTTGTTTAGTAATATCGAGGGCTTAGGGGAAGTGAATGAGGGGAAAGGGAACTACTAATGAAACTCAGCCATGGACCCGGCCTCCCACTGAGCCTGGCTTGTTGATTTGTTTGGATGAGTCACTTTCCTCACACACACACACACACACAGAGAGAGAGAGCTGCGACATTCTCACTTAAAGAAAAAGAAGAGGAAAAGGAGAGTTCTGTTTTCCAAGTTTGTGGACCCAGTATTAAATTCTGATGATGTTCTCCTGGCAATGTGTGTTAACCACGAAAGCAGCCTCCGTACTGTACGTGATGGTAAGGTCATTTAATTGGTGAAATTGAATTATGGTGAGAAATGTAGTAGGCAGACCACAAGAAATCATACGTGTGGCTCAGACTTTCCTAATTGCTGGACAATTTTCTGTATGACCTCAAGCAAAAATTCCTCACAGTTATTTTCAAATAGGGTACATGACACCTAAACTGCTTTAATAAATGTATTCGTCCTAAAAACATCGCATCTAATATTACAAAAAAAATGGCAGAAATGTTGCTGCTTTACCTTTTTTTTTATTTAAATTTTTTTTTTTTTAAATAACAGCACAGTGCTTACACACATATGAAGTTAATTTGTACTTAATGATTGACGATGATTAATTGTTTTTCACTGGAATCATTTAGTTCCACAATAGGAAGTAGTGTGGCACTCGTGCAGCACAACGAAAAGTAAAAATGAGCCGGTCAACGGTAAAGCATCCTTTAAGTTAGTCAGAGTTTCACTTTTCCACAGATATTTAAAACCACAATCATTTTCTAACATTAAAGGAATACTCCACCAGATATTTATTCTTTGACAATCAAATACTAGTGTAAAAACATTGTATTGTATCACTTGCCTAGCACATGGTAAGACAGAAATGTGTAAATGAAATCCACCACTATTTGAATAATACTAGAAGGAGGTAAAAATCTGACACCTAATCTTATAAAAGGATCCAATTGACATTTAAATGAGGATAATCTGGTTTTAATGAATGTACTGTAACATTCTTCAATATGGACGTCTGATGATTTCGTATATATAACGTGAGTGTTTTTCTAGTGTTTGTCTTGGAAACACACTGACTCCAAGCATGATGGTGTGTTTATCCTTTCCCTCCACTGTGCATCATAAAAATCCATGGGATTTCATTTGGTTCCCATTTGTTAACAGACTTGTTGTCTTCATCATATGTTCTGATTTTAGCCCATTAAGGGCAGGCACACGCGAACGGGCAAACTGGCCTCCAAGGAGAAAATAATCTACTCTTTCTCTGAGCCAGGCAGCCATTGTGAATGATTCCCTGAACACGGCACGACAGGTGGAAGCAGTTGGAACATGTACACAACAGCACTGTCTTGCATGTATTCACATTATTTAATTTTTTTGCCCATTTGGGAATTATGTGGTTTCATTTTGTAACACACACACACATACAGACACACAAAAAAAAGAAAAAAAACCCAAAGTGTTTATTCAGTATACCCTAATAGTATAAACTGGCTGGACAAATGATTCGAAACGCCTCTCGTTACAATGCAGTACAATTCAACAGCATGACTTTTATTTGCAGTGCTGTTGTATGGGTGACATTAGTTGTAGTTGGGTGAACCTTATAAACTGGCACCTGAGAATACAATCCTGTATCATTTGACTGCATGTCAACCCCTATAACTACTATGAGACCCTGCTGCTCCATTGTCCTTAATGTGTTTTCTCAGGGTCGCTGACTCATTTAACATTTCCATTAAGAAACTGCATGCCAATACACTCCCTCCCACCTTCTCAGCTGATGTGACTCGGGCTATTGCTGTGCTTTCTTGACAGCAAGCCAAGGTTCCCAGCCGAGCTGATGATGAGAAACAAAATCCTTTCCAGATGTTCCAACCCCTGGCCCTCATTTATCGACAGAGGAGTTCAAAAAAACAGGGGTGATTTCCTTTCAACCTACAGCAGCAGGACTCGTCCCTAGTGTTCCCGATCGGGGGGTGGAGGGGGGGGGATATTTGGTTATGTTTGTGGTCTCACGCACTGACCCTCGAGGGTGCCTCATAAATTTGAAATAACACGACCCCGTCAATGCACGGTGCTTAAATGTATGCTGCCAGCAGTCATGTTTACATGTTCAAGAAGGAAATGAAGAAAGCACATCTGAGCATCACATCAGATTGAAACCTTTTCACTGCATGAAAGGATTATTGTTTTAGACTCAATCAAGAATCCTGCTTCATGTTATACAAAAACAAACCGTAGATTGTGTGGCTCGTGCGGCTTCAGACATCTGCACCAAGCTGTCTTTTCTCGTGTTGCTATTTCCTGCCTCTTCCTACCTCACTCATGCTGGCCACCATGCTTCCGTCAGGCAAGTGTGCCGTTTTCTTACGATGAAAAAGATCATCTTTCTGCTACTAATGGGATTAAAACTCTACCCCGACCTTTACTGGAGAAGGATGAAGTTGATCAAAGCGAAACAAAAGTCAAATTTTCAGAAAATTCCTTCAGAAAATGACATGTTGCCCAGAAGACAGTATGTTAGTGTCAATGATTACTGGCAAATATGAGTGAAATGCTACGTACACGCCGCAGCGGTCTGCTACCCTCCCATTAAAAAATCACTTTTCACTTGTTGCTCCGCACAGTGGATGTTACTCAGGTAGTAGCTGTGTGGCGTTATGGTTCAGTTGAGTTTGGGTTTTGTGCGTGATGCTGGTGATGTAGTGATTGTTTTACATTTCATGTGATAAAGGGCCCTTTAGTAGTCGTTTTTGGAGGTTTCTCTCATGTCACAATCACCTTCTGCTGCAGGTGGAGCATGCCCCGTTGTCATGGAATTGTAGATGTTCATCTTGTGCCGAAGTTCCTTCTTCACCTCCATGACAACTGGGCAAGATCCCTCTGCTGATGAAGGTTGTGTGACATGATCAAAAGCTCCAGGACGTCTCGATAACCTACCTTGTGGTGAGATTCTTTTTGAGACTTTCTTTTTCTTTAGTTTCACAACCGTTCTTATCGAAGTTCATGAGGTGCTCACTGGGTGAATATTCCAACTAAATGACACGAGTTCTAATGACTGACGGCACCAACTGATTTGAATTTTGTGTGCAAGAAAACAGACTTGTTTTCGGATCAGGATGTCCCTGAAAGGAGATGGAAGAGGTTGAAAGTGTCTAAACACATCTTCTAATCGACATGAAAGCTGCTGCTGGTTCTCATCATCCCCCTTTTGTCTCCTGAAAGTGAGCAACGCCATCAGTCATTTCGACATAACACCATTTCAGCTTAGCCAGCACAGCCTTTAATCAACCTCCGATCTTTCCCCGCGTCAGTGTTACTTAGTTCTACCTTCGTCACGTGTGCGTTCACTAAATAGTTAACTATTATTCACAGGGTGTCATCTCATGGCTTGGTATCAAAAAAATCTAAACAAAGATTGGGTCAGCTTGAGCTTGTATTCCCTACTTCTGTATTTAAGCAACAGTGACCATAACAGACTTTACACTTATTGTCTTGTCTCGATGATGTGTGAGTGAATAAAAAGTAAAAGGCTCCCTGGTGAATCAGATGATTTTTCCAGATTTTCTTTCTGGTTATTGCTGCTATAAAATGAGACTCTTTTGGGGTGTTAAAGCTCAAACTTTATTTGAGTCCAAGAGTCTTCTACAAAGCTCCAAAGGATCACAGATCCAAATTATGTTGAATGTTTGTTTTTGTTTGTTTATTTTTTTCCTTTCACAGCTTGTGAAATATTGAATTAAATGTATAAATCAACAGAAGGAACGCAACACATCGGTTCTTAAATTCACCAGTAACCTCCCTATTTTACACACATGCATTTTGTAAATAATATCTTGGAATGTTCTTTTGGGCCCATTTCACATTCATCCTCAGAAATGTGTATACACAGTAGCTTGTTTGTGTTACTGAAATATTTTTGCAATAACAATTTGTCCGTTTTATAGTGATAACTGATTTGTTCATGAAAAGGAACCATAACGCGTTGGTACTTATCTTGGAAATGCAGTTAGCCGGGTTCTTTTATCTCTTCATGCAACTCTGCATGAAGAGATAAAAGTCAAGTTAATAATGGAGAAGGGCTGCAGCGAATCTGTGGGATTAGAGGAGATGATCTTTTGTCCTGACATTTACCATTACGGGTGTTAAAATGTGAGATTTGTCAGAATAGCATAGTGATATACAGTCTTGTTATTTACTCTCTTACACACCAATATGTGTTGTATAAAATGCCTGGCATTGTAGTGAGAAATATATTTCTCATGCTGCTATTTTACCCAGCAGAGGGCAGCACTTTCCGAGAAAACACAGAACCACGCGTTTAAACCTGATAATAAGGCGAAAAATACTGAGCGCGCGTTTGAACTCAGGAATGTGATTATCAACGTTGTCAGCAGTGATATACGTTGAACGTTGTCTTGTGGTGTCCTTCACAGCCGTATACTTGTACACTTGTGTATTATTTTCCTCTGGTCTCAATGGCAGCATTGTAGTGGTCGCTGTGAGTTCATTTCAAATGCAGCAGAACATTTCATCAGCTGCAGGCAGGAAGGACTGGCCGTCGGGGAAGTTCGGGAAGAATGGCCGATCTGTTCCGGGCCCTGTGAAGCTTTTGGTTAACGCATCTGTCAGCTTGCAGTGAGAAGTCCTGCTGTATGACTGCAGCACTTCCCTCTGTTGGCCATATACAGTCACAGTTCACAACTTTATCATGCTTCCTCTGTCGAGTTAATTCAACATTATGATAGTAGTTGCTGGACTGTGAGTATCTGTGAGAGGTCCTTTTTATAATGAAGTGTTCATCATCTGGTTGAGTGCAATATTTGGCCGACCCATAATATGAGATAAGATAAGATGGAACTTTATTTATCCTGAGGGAAATTGTTGAAATAAGAAGGGTTAATGTCAAGAAGGGTTAATGTCATTCTGTATTGCTATTACACGTTTCTATCATTGACTACGTTTACCTCCACGAAATATTCCTGTTTTTGCCTTTTATTGTGAAAAACACAATATTCTTACTCCTTTTTTAAAAAAATTTTTTTTGTAGTGGAATGGGATTTGAAAGATGAATTCGACACATGATGTATGAAAGATGTGAAACATTTTAAAGTTGGAATGGACTGAATGGCATTTTTTTCCCTTGCATTTCCCTGGAAAAGAATATCGATGTATTTGTTTTCCCTTGCAGCACTGCTCACATTTCAACACAGTGTGCCCTTGATGAATCTTTGACCTGTGTTTCCCCACAAGTCGTATGAGTATTCATAGTATATCCTTCCATGCATTCTTAGGGTTAGAGGGGAGCAATAAGAGACAATTTGTGGAAGGGGATATTTTCTACATGCACTTCCTTAAAGCTTGACCCATCATGAGCTAAAAATGAAGTGGCCTTAACGCTTAAGCCTTGTTTTAATTAACCGTACAACAAAATGAACTTGAAAGACATCAGCTCTCGGTTGAAAAAACAGCAAATGGTCCAGATAATGGACATCACTGACTTCCTGCTGTATAGCCAGTTGCCTCAGAGCAAAGGGGAACCCCCGCGGGAATATTGTGCCCCTGTTCAGTTCCCAACTTCAAGTTTAAGGCGCTTACTCGCAGATTTATGTACCCTGAAGGAAACCTTGGGCATTAAGTGTAGTCGCCGGCTGCTAAATTGCAAGAAACATATGTTGAAGATCACGTGAGAAACTTGTGAACTATTTCCCTATGAAGGAGCGAAATCCCTCGAAATGCACATCGAATAAGATGCTGTAAGATTAAAGTATACTGAACGTGGTTTATTATTGGTGCATACTCAATCCAAGATGTTATTCTTTGAGATGCATTTATAGATTAGCTGCCACTAAGGCCGCCAAAAAAACAAATGTTCAAGCCTCCGTTTCCTGTATTGCCTCAGCATTCACTAACGGTGTGAACACTGTGAATCCCTGGAAAAAAAGGTTACTGTGCCTGAATTCATCTGCAAATGTTTTTTCTTCTTCTCCCCATGCCTCATATCCGCCATTAACACTGACACCTTTCACAGCTCCTGTAGAGGGACCATTTGTTGACTGTCAGTCATTTCGATGAGGGGTTGATAAGCCCCTTGTGAGAGAAAGCCGAGTCTTGTGAGGCCGTGTTTTGACAGGAAAACACTTGCGTGCGGCAATGACGTTGACAGGATGCGACTCTACGAAATTAACTTTCAAAGTGTTTTTGTATAAACACTATCAGATAACTGGACTAGCTCAAGTTCTTTTATATAGTTGGCATGAGAACTCTACCTTTTTTTTTTTTAAGGTACTCATACTAATTTATTTTCTCTAGCACCATGAAGTTGACACTTTTATTTATCAGTGACATGTCTAGCAGTGTGTGGGTAGACTCTTGTTACACTGTATACTGCGTGTACTATAGTGAGTACAGCCTTAAAAGGATATGGTCATTTATGATCAAAGTTTACATCAGGACAGAAGAGGAGGAGGAGGAGGAGGAAGAGGAGGAGGAGGAGGAAGACAGTCCGTTGAGTTTATTGGTTCAGATAAAGCACAGTACTGTGATGATAATGATAATAATAAGATGATCATATTGCAGATAAGCTAAAACCATGTTGATGCAACTTGAAGAAACTTAAATAACCTAATATGTCTGTAGAAATGATTCAAATGTTTTTATGTCTGTATATATACGAGGACAGGATGGGAATGTTAATAAAATTGAGGGAATAAATAAAGCGTCCTAAAGAGCCGAGAGGCAGGCAACGAGGAAGATGGTGGACAAGATGTTCTTTGGGATTATGGAGGATGAGAGCCATCCTCTGCACAAACTTATATTGTGGAGAGACATTTTGAGTGGCAGGCTGAAGCTTTATACTCACTCACAATATCCCTTATCTCCTTTAACCTCCGGGGTATTACAAATAATAATAATAATAATAATAATAATAATAATAATAATGATTTTATTAAGGACACAGAGAGAGGGTCCATTAAAAAAAAACAAAAAAACCAGACAATATATACAAAAATACAGTAATAATATATATTTTTTTAAAACTGTTCATACATAGAAATACATAAACGGCTTCGTCACATCAAATAGACAAAACATTAACGAACATTTGACGGGCATTACACCATTGTGAAAGTGTAAGAATTGTTCTCATGCCATCACTATAGGCCACATTTAGTCTCTGCATGTTGCTTTTTCTATAGAAACACCACCAGTGGGCAGCATAAAGCGGGGTACAAAATGCTTTGAATAAAGCTATCTTTACAGGAACGGAACACATCTTGCTCATACTATTACATAATGTACATAATAATACTCAAATGAACACCATATTGTAAACAGACGTTCAATAGCTGTGGAAGGCGACCAAATCATCTGCACACATAAGGTGATCGATTAGAATATTATCAACCAGTATTAGAAACATTTGGTGTGAGCTGTGTGTGGATAGTGTGACTCTGAGCTTTTGTTGGTGTTTTTTCATAATTCACGCCTGATACATTTATATCTTTATTCTCTCTTCTTACTTCATTGTTTGTTTTTATTTGTACATTCAAATCACACACCTTCAGTGAAGGTAGACCAGACATAAAAATACATCTGATGGAGATGGCTTTGAAACACGTCCTCTTCAATTTGAGAATGTGGCTAGTAATTACGGAGGAGGAGCTGCAAGAGTGAAAATGTAGTCAAAACACTGGCAGTGGAAGATTCAGTTTAGGGGAGAGAATAGACCCAGGTGTGTGTGTGTGTGTGTGTGTGTGTGTGTGTGTGTGTGTGTGTGTGTGTGTGTGTGTGTGTGTGTGTGTGTGTGTGTGTGTGTCATCAACAACAACACCAGAGAAGAATAAATGCATGGTCTTCGTTCTAACTGCAAATCCACCTGCCATGCTATGAGACATGTAATTGGTCCAAACAGAGCAAGTGACACATTGAGCAAGAGTGTGACAATAACAAAGTGACTACTCTATACTCTGCCCCCCCTTTTTTTTTTTGCAACCAAGATTGGGGGTTTAGAAAGTCCAGCTCAGTAAATCATAACAATAACAAAACATCTTCTTTGCAGTAGCATAGAGGGGTCAAACCAGGATAATTTATCGTTGTCCATAATCTGCAAAAGACCTGCAAAGACATGAAAAAAATTGCGGTAGTGTCAACTCTTGTTCATCAAATAAAGACGGGAGAGATAAAAAGAATATTGTTCCTTCGCTTGGAATTTTCACTTCCGTAGGCGGACCTCCCACAAGATAATCCTTTAAAAAAACATATAATAATTACTAAGTAATTGACTTTTAATACTTGAATGAATAGATGATTGATGGACTAAAGTGTGCCGTAAGGGTTTTTTAAATTTTTTTTACAAGCTTTCAATTGGAGGTGGTTGTCTCATTCATAATCCATGAGTCAATATTTGAAGAGGCTCTTCAAAAAAAACACTATGCTTGACAGATCATAGGATTTTGAGGGATTTACTAGCGTGGAGCCCAAGTCTATGACGTCACAAATAACTTGCCCACATATAATGTCGACACTAATACCATAGAAGGCCTCAATGATTTCCAATACTCGCCTGTAGGTTGTATACATTTGAGGATAATGAGAGTCTAAGGTCAGCACTTTGAGGACTGAGATGGGAGAAGTATGGGATTCAATTATTGACGGCAAATCTACTTGAATAAATTGAGACAATTTATCTACAAAGGATTTTTTAAAAAATATTTAAATCATTTTCAAAAAGCATTGTTAGAGAACTTGACAATGTGTTAAGTAAACGCTTTATTGTGTCACTGTTTCATATGCCTAATTACCCAGAGATGTGGACTCGACTCACTGTTTTGATGACTTGGAACTTGACTTGACAGGAAAAAAAAATGACTTAAGATTTGGACTTGGAAGTTAAAGACTCAGTGCATACCTTGAGACATTAATGACTCGAATGACTTGACTGTGTTCATTTTTCATTGTGCGTTTTCAGTTCAAACAACAAACCAGTGGAATGAATGTTCATCGTAGTTATTACACGTGTCTGTGTAACGTTAACTGGTGTGCGAGTGCACGCTGGGAATGGCACTGTCATGATTGTACGACCACCCTGTGAGTCCAGCTCCTGATGGTATATGGATCAGATCAGATCGCAATCATGATGCCTCTGCCAAGAGTAATAACTTTCAGATTCCAGAGTTTCACTTGTGGAAGAAAAAGACCTGCTCATCACAGATTTCTGACGAGCAGACCACGACATCAAAGTCGAGACTCATTCGGTTTATTTTAATTATTATTAGACAGGTACTAATAACTTGTCTTTTCTCTCCATAAAGAACGGATACTGCAGGTAAGTCTTATATGGGTATTAGGCCAAGATATTGCAGAATAAAATAATGTATTTTGCTATTGTTGGCCTTGTGACAATGTGCTCGTAAAATAATTGGTTAATAGTTCACTGATAACAGGCACCTGGGATTTGAATTGACATATGACTCAGACTAATTCATTCGTCGCTCAAAAATATCCCAGATTCCAGCAAATGACAACATAACAAGCATGGATTGTTGACTCCTGATATTTCCTCTCATAACATGGTGCTTTGTCACAACGGGCCTACACGATTCAAGCATTCCTCAACAGTTGGTATGGTCCGAGATATTACGACATCCAGTATTGTAGACTTTTTACTTTTACATCGTTTTTTGTCGATGAGAAATTGCTTACCATCACGACGGGTGTGTGGAAAATGTGTCGAATCTAAAAACTCTCTAAATATCTGAATCTTTTGCTAATGTAACCCAAAATATAAATTTCCTCACTGGACACAATGCAAAATTGCTTTACAATGCCAATAGATCTATTTCATTTCTAACAATGCTGTCACAACACATTCAGCTAAAGCACAGAGCTGTTTTGAGCAGTTGTGCTTCAGGGGAAGTGAAAGTACATTGTGCCAATTTAATTATCTGTATCACATTGATCTGTATCCTTTGTGTTCAATTCTAATTCTAATCAAGATATAGTATTATGACACCTGAACATTTCCCTGTATAATGCCACACATATAGCAAATAATTGGATTAATAATAATCAAATGTGCATTGAAGAGGAGATTCAACATTATTCTTATATTTACTTAGAAATAAAAACAGCTCTTAGAGGATTTTTTGGATTGATCATATTTAAGGGGCTTTTTGGCAAGACAGTAGCCCATAGACAGGTGAGAATAATATTTTTGGTTTTGATTTGGTTTTCTGAAAACAGTGATTTCCCTGTGGCCTCATGTTTTGAGAAAACATCTCAAATCACAGTTTAAAAAGTAGAGCATGGGGAGAGTCTTGTTAGCCGAGTGGCTGCAGTGCATGCCATCTAACCGCAACATCCGGGGTTCAATTTCAGCCCTTGGACCTTTGTTGCATGTTGAACTCTCTCTCCCCTATTTCAAATAAAGGCAAAAACATATACTATATATACTGTATATCTTTTTAACTGACAGATACTTGGATCCCTGTTCTGGATCTCAAATATGAACATTGCCTGAGCATCTACTGAAGCTTTGAGCAGTTGAGAAAAGCAAAAATGCAACTCGGATGGCTTACTGAATAATAATTAGTGTTCTTACTGAATAATAATTAGTGTTCTTACTGAATAATAATTAGTGTCGTTGCACATCACCTTAAACGGAAGGGAGGCTTTTATTTTTGTCAAGCAAATCAAAGCTGTCTATTGCTCAACACAAAAAATGAAGAGGTCTTAATTCAGTTTAGTGGCATTTGTGAAGATACAGACTGATGTTGTGTTAGTTTGCATTATACAAGCTATTTCTGTTCATTGTGTCCACCAGAAAGACCTTACAATATGTCAGCAGGCTTAACAACAATTTTACATTGTGAGCCTTGGACAGCATTTTTTAAAAACAAACAAATTATTCTACTGGGCCTATATGCCAAAATTAAATAAAACAATGATCTAGTAGTTTTGTTCTGTTCTCTATTTTAAGTCACTGTTTTGATTAATATTCTAAATGACTGGGTAATGTATGGAATTAGGGTCTTTTACAACTGCAGGTCCTATTAGCTCTGGCAAACATATGATTTGAAGACAAATGTCACCATCAAGTGATAAACGTTTGCCATTACATAACAGACCTTCGCTTTCAAACAACCCTCCGTGGCTCGTAAACCAACCTTTTACACACACCGAAGCCGCCTATTGGTCAGTAAGACGACTTGTTACCTCGAATGCGTTACTGATTGGTTCCTTGAAAACCCAACAGCCAGCATGCTTCTCTGAGTCTACTTTCGTCAGCTTTGCTCTCTGATAGTTGTCTGGCTCCGACAATCAACAGGTTAGTTTTTGAGTTAATGCATACTCTAAATTATTAAGCTTTGCACGTGCTTGCGTGACTTTGAGTATTATCACCTCACATACCTCCTTTGTATTCATATTAAAGTTATCATTCTTAGTAACATCGCTAACAATCCTGATCTCGGTTCTGATTTTTAGCTTTGGCTAATTAGCATTGAGTTAGCAGGGTTAAGTTTGTTTCCCCTTAAGTTAGCATTAGCTAACGACTCATTCACTCTTGTTGGAAGGCCAGCACACGTTTTGGAGTCTTGCAAAAGTTGCTGTAGCTGAAGCGACAATCCCCCCTGTGCTCGTCTCTGCTACAAATCCAGTTTAAATGTGGCGGTTTGCATCATTTGTGAAGTGACGACGTGGGAGGCGCAGCACTGAGCCAACTGAGGCTACGTTGCTAGGCAACAACTATTCCTGAATCTAGCTTTTACGCTGCCCCAAAACTTAAGCTTTTTATTTTACATGACTGTAGTAGGTGTAGCAGTGTGTGTGTTGCATAACAGCACTAAAAACAGTGAGTTTATAGAATTGTCGACCATAGCTAATTGGCTAACCTCTGTCTGGTAGTTAACGTTACGTTAGCGTACCATTCCCACAGTTACCATAGTAACAAGCCACATGATATAACGCTAACTACCTTTTTATATAAACAACGCGGAGTAACGTTAGCCAATTTCAACATGTTCGGCTCCGTGCATTGTAATTGCATCACAATGAAAATGAAACGCTGACATGTTTTACTGCTAAATAACGCAGAGGACGTCCTTGTGTGAGGTATGGTGAAGAAAATGACGGTACACGTAGCTTACTGTCGTTAGCATGACAGCTGTGTTTTCAGTCACCTAAAGCTACGTCGACGTAATTAGATACACAACGTTATGCTTATTATCTCCCCAGCTGTAGTGTAGATTAATATGCCGTGTGTGCGCCGACGCTAGGTCATCGCACTTTATGTTAATGTCTTGGGAACATCATTCATGGCACTTAGTTGATGCTATATCGTATAAGGAGACACCGCAGTGTTCTCAGCACGGTTCTGTAGGCTTTCTAATCCGCTTTGTACGTCTTATTTTTAGGGATGGGAAAGCAGCCTGTGGTGATCCTCCAGCACCGGATGAATGGCAGGTAGCGCTAGTGACGGTGCAAAAGCAATGTTGTGCTGTTGTGTACAATGAAGAAGATATTCAGCTTTACTAAGAAAAAGAAACACCCGTCAGGTACTCCTGACAACGGGAGTGTGCTTTCCGTTGGCTATGAACTGAAAGAGAAGGACCTCGGGAAGGTTCACAAGGCTGCCTCAGTGGGGGATTTGGCAAAGTTGAAGCAGCTTGCCAAAAAGAATGATATCAATCAACTTGACAAGGAGAACAGGTGAGTGGGTTTGAAGCACTTGTTGTCCCATCCTTGAATGTGTTTGTCTTTGCTGGATACATTGCTGTCTGCAATATACCTTAGTAATGCAGTCTGTGTGCATAGCTTAATAACATTTCAGGATTTAAAATAAAAATTAAAAAAAATCAGTTTTATACCCATGTCTCTATCTCCTTTTTAGTACATTATTGTAGAGCCCCTTTTTCCATTTAAAAAAAATAAATAAATCAGCTTATATATTATAGTCCACAATTAACCATTCACTAATAGTGATAGGATACAGGATTTCATTGTTTAACATATTAGTTGATTTAAAAAAGTATCCTGCCAAACTGTCTCCCACAAATGAACACAACCATGCAGCTGCATCACAATGCTAAAGATCTAATAATAATATTAATGTAGCCGCTCTAGTGTATATTGTTGATTTTTATCGTATCGAAATATTTTTGTATAGTAGAGCTGAGTTGTGGTAAAACAATGTCCAGTATTTTTACTGTTAGCAGCAAACTGCCAGCTGTTTTGAGCAGCAAGTAAAATGTACATGACACCCCATTGTTTCTTTTCTACTTATGTTTCAAGGTAGGATCTAGTTACTGTTCACAATTGTCAATTGAGTGTGTCAGAAGTAGCTGAGTGGTGTACGTATAGTACAATTTACAGAATGGCGTGCGATGCATCATCTTTGATTTATAGTATGTTAGGCCCCTCAATGTAGTAAAGGCATGTTTAAAACTTTCAAAACAATAAGTTGTCTGGGTGGAAGAACTTGCAAAGTGAAGCCTAGGTTAAAGATAGTTATACAAATCTTTGTCAGGTGAGTGGAAATGTTTGAGTAAAAACAATAATGCGTGCATGTGAGAAACTCTCCTTTTTACTATTACAGAACTGCACTTCATATTGCCTGCGCCAGTGGACATGTTGAGGTGGTGCAATTCCTCGTTGAGAGCAAAGCCAAGCTTAACCTATGCGACAATCAAAATAGATCCGCCTTAATGAAGGTAATCCTGCACGATGAGAGTTCACCACAGAGGGATTCCTCATTTAATGTTAAATGTACTGTGATGATCATATTTGCCTACTTTCCTCATACATTGTTTCAAGCCTTGTCCAGGCCTCTGCAATCATGTCAATCTCCTCTATATCAGGCAGTGCAGTGCCAGCATGAGCCCTGTGTGAGCATACTGCTGGAGAATCATGCCGAGCCTAACCTGGTGGACATCAATGGCAATACAGCTCTACATTTAGCTGCAAACATCCCATCCATTTCCACTACTGTTGTGCTGCTGGAGCATGACGCTGACATCAATGCACAAAATAAGGTGATTCTGTCTTTTTCTCCAATAAACCATAGCCATCATGAATATTTTTAGTTACACACTTGTGAGTTTCCTGCTATTAAGAAGTCAAAATGTTCACTATAAGAAAGATATATTGTGCTTATTACTTGTCTGGATAGATCTTATGTGTTCAATGATGTGTCTGTAGGCTACAGTAAAAATCCTGTAAATAAAGAAGGATATAAAAAAGAAAAAATTAAACAAAATGTTTCTTCCACCATATATTTAAGATTCAGTGTATGATGAGGTATTGCTGTTCTATTGGCGCCTGTCCGACAAAGAAAGTTTGTAACTGTGATAAATGTTTAGGAGGGATTCACACCTTTGACAGTGGCAGTCCGTGAGGACCATATCGAGATGGCTGAGTTCCTCCTCAAGGAGGGTGCTGGTGTGAATGTTATGGACCAAGGCCAAAGGTCAGTACTAAATGACACATTTGTGATACATGTCCAATAATCCTAATGTTGCTGAATTCATTGTTTACAGTTTTTCCTTTTGCTCTCATTGATTTTACCTGCAGGTCCCCATTAATGATAGCTGCTGGCAATGGACAAATCGGTATGTTGCGGCTGCTCTTGAGGTTTGATGCAGATATCACGCTAAAGGGTACCAAAGGATGGTCAGCTGATGACTACGCAGTAATGAATGGGCATCATCCGTAAGCTGTGCTTCCTTTTTATGCATTTGTTTATTCATTTGGAAACAATTTGTTTTTACAGTTTATTGCTTTCTTTTTTCTTGTGAAGGCTTGTGACATTTTTAACCTTTTTTTACTGCCTTGACTCTCTTGTAGTTGTTCTCTCCTGATCATTGAGCACAGTACCCAGAGGAATGAAGCGACATCCCTGTCACATCAAGGTCTGAGCAAAAAGAAGAAAAAGACACTGTTGGGCAGTCCTTCCCAGGACGTTGAAGCTGGCTTCTCTCTGGGAGGGCCAGCCACTGACAAAGACGGTAGGGAGATATTTTTTCATCACATAATAATGAAAGTTGTGCGAGGATATTATTATTATTGTATCTAATTATTATTGACTTTGATTATTTTATCTATTCCTCATGCATTACCTCTTGACTGGATCTAGAACATGGAGCAAATGAAGCAGGGGGAGGTATTACTTTGCTTAGATGAGCTTTTGCTAGCAAAATCAGTCAAACGCTGTCAGTTTTGTGCCGGTGCAGATCATTAGCCGTTACTAAAGATGGATGCTCAACCTACTCCGGTTTTCGTGAAATGCACTTTTTTTTAAGGTGTTTAGATTGTAGCGCTTTGTGGAACATACTTTTTATGCTTTTTTTTTTTTTTTTTTTTTTTTTTTAAATGCTCTCAAGATCTCACTGTTTGACAGTTTTGATATTAAAATATGACGTGTGCCTTTCTAAAATTGATTAATTTGAGGCTGAAAATAAGCTTTTCTGCGTCGTTGCAGATTTTGAAGAGAATTCTCAGTCGGAGTCACTAAGTCGGTGAGCACAATTCTCTTTTTTGTGATCCGTAACTTAGTTACAATTGACTTCCCGGCTCAAACCATTCTTCTTCCCTCTTTAGGGTTTCAAAAAGTGCTGCAGATGAATGGCCTTCATCAGAAGATGATGATGATGAATCTGTTTTAATCGAAAAGGTGGGTGCCGCTCTTTTTCTTGTAGAGTTTGTTTTTACAAAATGTTGTTCCGGCCTTCATTTTAATATGCTGTATTGCAGAAACCACAGAGGGTAAACCTAAGGAAAATGATTGCATCTAAAAGGGGAGAAGGTACTGAGAATCTTTTAAGCCTACTAGTGTCTTTCCATAGTTTGTGTTTTTTTGGTAGTAATCCTTTATCCCTGCCTGCCCTGTAGCTTCTGCACTGCATGAGAGATCCTTGAGCGGTTCAGAATCTGAGCCAGAGAGTGAGAATAGAGTCCAGAGAATCCCATCCCTCCCAAAGGCTTTACCATCCAGCAAAGCTCCACAGCACCCAGTAGATCCCTCTCCCATGTCCTTCCTTTCCAAAGCACCCCAGATGACTTCTAGCCCCCTTCCAAGCTACAGAAAGGTAAAATGTTTGTGTTGAAGCTGTGCCGATTGCAATTCTATGACCTCTTTCTCTCCTTCTACTTTTCCCCCAAATGCCAATAACAGCAGACAAGCAGGAGAAAAGCAAACACTCGGAGCAGCCTTCAAGTAGTAAAGCAAGGTCAGACTCTCAAGAGGGAAGCCCGGAGGCCGAGGACTCTGAGGAGGAGGAAGAAGAAGAAGAGGAGGAGGAGGAAGAAGAAGAAGAAGAAGAAGAAGATGACGACGACGATGACGAAGAAGAAGAAGAGGAGGATGATGATGAGGAGGAGGAGGAAGAGGAAAGTGAAGAGGAGGATGGGGAAGAGGATGAAGAAGAGAATGAATGCGAGGAGGAGGACGATGACAAACGTGTGGCGTCTGTCGAGGCCAGCACTGCTGAATTTGAAGATGTACAAAAACCCTCCGTTACTGGTGCCCTTAAGATTATTGACACTGCTGATGCCCGTAACCTACCTGCTACTGACGGCAGGGAAACTAGTCCTGGTATTGTAGGAGCCTCAGAGATGGATGCCAAAACAGACCAAAATGACACTGTCTGCCCAGCTGGAGCAGCAAGTTATGCAATGCCAGCAACATTAGATGTTGAGGAGGATTGTGTCGTGTCAGCCGTTAGGGTGGAATCAAAATTTTCTGATGAAGATGACAGCCTTGGGAAGGACTACGTATGGCCATCAGACCTGGGTTCAAAAGGAGGCCCCACACCATCCACGCATCACGCAGGAACTTGTTCACCTACGGCGGTTAAGGAGGAAGAGTTTGAAAGAGAGATGGAAAAGGATGACGATGACTCCTGGAGCAATGCCCAAAACAGCGGCGACGCAGTTAGCGATGACGGTGATGATGAAGAAGACGATCCAACCAGAGGCTTTGGTCGCAACGGCGTACTAGCTAATCAAACAAACACGGTGCCTCAGGATGGAGTTGAAAATACAGACGGTTCATCTGATGCTGGATCAAACAAAGAATCTTTCAAAAAGGAGAAACGCAGATCCTCATGGGGCTCCTCGTTAGAGGACAATGACGCTGACTTATCCAAAGAAGATGAGGTAAACAATGAGATGCTTGATCAGAAAAATGATGTCGAAACATCAGATTTACAACCAGAAGCAGCAACACCTCAACCAAATGAAGTTAACCCGAATACCTCGTGGGATTCTTCATCACCAGTGGTACCATCTCCAAAATGTGTCTCGCCTCAGCCAGTGATGGATGGACCTATGTCCTCTTTGGGGTTGTGTTCAACAACCGCTCCTCGGTCTAGAAACAGACCAGCAAAAGTAACAGTAGATGAATCTGAGTGGGATTCTTCTTCTGAAAAGAACGACCATAACAGCTCTTTCACTAGAGGGCATGTGCAATCTCCAGTTTCTAAAACAAACATTGTATCAGCAAACCAGACTGGAGAGCGGCATTGTTCTGATGAAGATGAAGATGGAGAAAGTGTTGAGAACGAGTCAAAGGAGCCCTCTCCTGCAGTGTCGCCAGTACCTGAGGATAGAATACTAGATGACGATGGCGTTAAATCAATTGGTCAGTCATCGCAAATGAAAGGAAGATTAGAGTCGGAGCATGAGAAAAGCGATGATAGTAGTTGGGATGATGAAGATGAATGTGATGAGTCGGAAAGGCGGAAGACCGTGGTGACGAAGGATGATGAACCCTGTGGTAGCGTCTTGGAGACGTGTCTTCCTACCCCAACCAAGTCGAGGCCAACAAGTGCAAAGGACAAGGAATTGGAGGGAGATGAAGACCATGAAAAGACTCCGGAATCTGTTATTGATGGAAAGGATGAGTCCCCAGAGGCTGACGGGCTGGAGGAGGAAAAGCTGGTGGGTGTTGACAAAGACAGTTCCAGCCAAGACGATGACACAAGTGGGGACTCTGACAGCCAGGACCAAAAGCTGCAGTACGATTTTGCCAGTGCCACAGTCAAAGTGTCTGACGTTGACGATGAACACGAGGCTAGACTAACTGCGTATGCTCCACTTGAAAGTAGAAGTGCCATCATTCCCCAGACAAGAGTGTCATCGGATGGCCTCGGTGAGGAACCAACAAGGAAAAATATTTTTTCAAGCTCTCCCACTGCTGGCCAACGGCGTGACTCGGACGCGAGCACATCGTCTGATGAAGCGTTACCTCAGACTGACATTGACAATGTTGATCTAGACTCGCCTGACGAGGCAGAGAGCATAGGCATGAGAAGTCAAGCGCTCAGAAACATTGACGAGCCTGTCATCCAGGTAAAGCGGGAACACAGCAGGTAGTTTTAGTTGTAGTGTAGCAGTTTCAGAAGTGTAGTGTGGCACCTTAAAGCAACACTTCACACTCATTTCTTTCATATGCTTGTTCTCTGTTGTTTTTCCTTTCATTAGAAATGCCTCTCGTGGACACGTGCTCCTGTAGGAGTAGGTTTTTAGAGTATATGATTAGGTATGTGTTGTTTATTTTTCTTTACCCAGAAAGAAGATTCCATTGGGGATGAAGATGATGATGACCAACAGGAGGAGAGAGATGAGGAGGAGGAGGAGGAGGAGGAAGAAGAAGACGTCTCGGATGACAATGATCAACCTGAAGAGAGTGGAGAGTCCCTTGAGGGCACTTCACCTGTTCCTGAAACAGAAGTCTCTAAAGATAAGAAAAGAGGTATGGAGCAAAACATTTAATAATAGATGTTCTGAACATGCATGAACAACTGCAATTACAATACTACAACCTCCAATGTACAGTATCTACAGGGAGTATTTTCCTTAGTTTACAACAACGGCACAATCCACCCACCCCTTTTGTTACTGAGACTACCTTAAACATTGTAAGCCACTTTGCTTCTTGATGTTGTTTGATTCAATGACGGTCAGAATTGTTTGTCATTTTTTCCTCTGTATAAAGACATTCTCGCTGAATGGATAAAAACTTTTTTTTTTTTTTAATGGACTTTAGTAATTATGTTGGCTGTGAATGTGGCTTTCGAATAGAACACCAGAAGTTAATGAGTTGGATACCAGGTTGCCACCATTGGGCCCCTGAGCAAGGCACTTAACCCTGAGTTGCTCTAGGGAGACTGTCCCTGTAGTTAGTTCACTCTAAGTCGCTCTGGAAAAGAGTGTCTGCTAAATGACCTGTAATGTTAAAAAAAAAGAAAATCAACTTGTGGAAGACCCAGAGTTAAAGTTTTTTTTTTTTTTTTTTTTGTTAATATAAATCTGCTGCTATCCTGTGTCGCTCTACAACTGCCATTGCTTTTCGGTTGTATCA
Source organism: Bovichtus variegatus (assembly GCA_943593645.1). NCBI lineage: Eukaryota > Metazoa > Chordata > Actinopteri > Perciformes > Bovichtidae > Bovichtus > Bovichtus variegatus. Next base: position 5,423,277 of record CALSCE010009442.1, on the reverse strand, counting down.
TTGTAATGGATCTATACTTGTGAACTAGATTTCCTGTCCGAGCTGGGTCTAGAGAAGGGAGAGGAAGAGCAGGATTCTTGGGACTCTGAGGTACAGTAAAGACACGTTTCAGTAATGAGTGAGTGACCCCTAGTGGTCCGTGAGTATATTGGTAAAATGTCACATTTTAAATTAATGTATTATAAGTTTAAAAGTGTTTCTCAAACTGTTTAAAAATGACTAGTATAGAGTGTAGCATAGCTACGTAGCTACGTGGGTTAGTTTTACGATCTTACGTCATAAATGATCTGCGCGGTCAATTTGAGCGTCAACTGACAAGATGGCTCAAGACCGGGTCAGTTAAAAGAAAATTAAATGAAAAATCTGACACGACAGTCAAGGTGCATCGTCCTGATGCAGGTGATTCAGCAGCTACAAGTGGTTCAGCCGCAGCGACAAGTGATTTTGTGTGCGTTTGAGAACCCTGATGTAAGAAGCTTGGCTGTAAAAAAACAAAAACAAAAAAAAAACAACTAAATTTTCTTGAAAAAAGCTTGAATGTCAAAATACTTAATTTTCATGAAAAAAGCTTGGATGAGAAAAAATACAAACTTTTTTTTTAATGAAAAGAGCTTGGATGTAAAAAAATATTTCATGAAATATTTTCATGAAAAAAAACTCAATTTTCATAAGTAAGTTGCGGCTCTGTTCGCTCGGACATAAACTCAGTAATAAATGTAGTCTACGTTTCGTATGATGTGTAAAATCTATCAGCATTTACCGTTTCGATCACATATGAATGAAATGCTTGTAGAATCCTTGTTGTATTTGTATTGTTGATTTAATGTGTGAACGAGCGATGTAGAGAAGGTCACATATGAAGCTCAATATCAGCCTGTAATTTGTAATATACTCCTGGAGTGGTAAGCAGGCCTGTTGTTTTTGGATATTTGGAGAGTTAGGTTGTCTGTGAGTGTTTTTTTTATTGGTTAAGTGGTCCTTGGTCTGAAAAAGTTTGAGAATCCCTACCTTGGGGGATCAGATGATTGCTCTACAAATTCTCATTGATTTTTCTCTTTTAGTCGCACTCTGAAAACCCCAATACGCCACATGAAGAGAGACAAAGCTTGCATTTTCAAGTTAAAGAAGAGATGTCCATTGTTGAAGAAGATATTAAAGAAAGTAGGTCTATTTTTTTATTTTTTTTTAAAGCAATCCAATCATTCCAGGCACCATTTCATGCTGCAGAAACAGTGTGACCTTATTGAATCGTAATCATAGAAAACTGTGCTGTAGTGTATGTATGTATGTATTCATATTTGTCTGTGAGGAAGCTTTCTGTTTCATTGTAAATAATTGTGTGAACTGTGCAATGCAATATCATTTCCATCAATCAAAACAGCCTTTACAACAATATGTTACATTTCTTTCGTAGACTTGTTTTATATTCCCTCTTTTTTAAGAGGGGAAGGAGGCAATAGGATGGCAGTCCTAGAGCCTCGGAGGAGTGTAGGCAGGCCAAGAGGAGAGGGTATGATTGCCTTGACTCATAGGCCTGAGGAACAGCATGTAAACAATCACCTCATGATCACCTTAAGACAATGCATGCAGCATACACCCCTCCACCCTGCCTGCCACCCTTGAACCCCATTTTCCCAAATTCCAGGCCATATGTACAGTACTTCTTAGCTAGCTTGGTTTCAGCAGGTTTTTATCTGAAATTATATTTAATAAGTGAGTGCAGGACTTATCTGCATTCTTGGCTGATGCTGAACTTCAAAAATCAAAACCAGAACAAGGAACCTAAATGCCCGTCTGATGCCTAACCATGTATCTTCATGCTAATTACCCATGAGCTTGTTTGCACGGGAATGCTTTTTTGGCAAAGTTCTGGCAAACTCATCAGCTTCATCAGAATGATTAGTTTTTTTTTTTTTACACAGAAGAAGTTCATTGTGTCTCGAACATGACAGACGTGTCTTATCTCTTGCAGTTGGAAACGACAATGCTGGTGATAATGGAGGCGAACACGTTGATAAAGATGACACTATACAGAAAGAGGTAGGTCCGGCAACTAAATGCCGTAGAAGGTCAAATATATTGTGATGTTGGAATCAAATAGCAATGTGTTTTCCTCTCTGCCAGACTGAGAAGTCAAAATGGGAACCACTTCGTGTTTTGAGCCAACTTGAAGGAGATAACACACAAAAGACGGGTAAATACAATAACTCGGAGCATCCTAGTTCCTGTTGGCCTGTAACATTTTACATTACATCGTATATAACATGGTGCTTTGTTTGTCTTTGACAGACTTAATGGAAGAGCTTGGTCTGGGTGATGTTGATGATCTTGAAGGTAAGATTGAATAATAAATTCTCCACTTTGCTGTAATATTTTTTTTTTTTTATGTGATCCTAAGGCAGTTGATCATCTAATGCCTTTGTCTGCCCCTAAACCTGATGCACATGCATCCTTACAGCAGGGGACCCCCTCATGTATGTCCCTATAATTTGACCTGGCCAATTTCTTACACTTCTATAGTCTTAGTTTTTTTTGTGAAAGAACAACACAAAAAAATGTATTTGAAAGATATTAGACACACATCCACAGTGTCCACGTAAAACAATGCAATTGACATCAATGCAATTAACTATAAGTTACAGTGTACTTCAACAAAATAAGAAAGGGCAAATCAAAAGAAAAAGGCTAATTTGAAGTGCATTTCAGAGCGCACACACACACACACACACACACACACACTGCTTCCCAGTGTTTCTGCTGGTAAATTGTCTGATATCTAAAGCTTCACTTTTAAATACTTAGGAGCTACTGTACAATTAAATTTTTTTTTAAAATGTCTGTTTAAAATCTATCTGCTTGCAACTCTGGCTTTACTACCCTTTCTATATTTCTGTCATCTTCACACTTTTTGAAGCTAAAAAAGCAGGTCAGTAACCATGAACTAGTGTTCACACTGGTAGCTGTAGTTACTTGTTCGAGACCTCCGTCTGATGTCAGTGCGTTACAGCAAATCCCAGATCTCTTCCATTAAGTGTTGTTGTGGTTATCCCAATGTAAACTGACCTCCTATCCTCAGTAACATCAATGTCATAATATAGTCTTTGACCTACAACCTCCTTGTGTTAATGACTCAGACTGGGACTCAGCCAGTACTACCAGTAAGAGAACCCTGCCTGGCCGCAGAATGCCCTCCCCTGGACTGGAGGAGTCCCCAGAATGCTCCTATCCATCCGTCAAAGAGCAGGTTGAAGACGTTGCTCCGGCTGCACCCCTGACACCTCAGAGGAGCACCACCTCCAACAAGACACTGCCCAGCACACCCCCTGAACCCGCGCCCCAACCCCAACCCCAACCCCAGCCCCAGCCTCGAGCAAGGAAGATGGTGCCTCAGAAACCAGAGAGTGATGAAGGTGAGGCATATTAAGCCCTTCTGCAACCGTTTTTAAAACCACATTCATACGATGTATACCATTTGAAACAAAGGATGTGTTTACAGCTTTTTCTTTTTTTCCTCCGTCTTTACTTGCTCTCATTAAGAATCAGATTGGGAACCAGACAATGTGGCGTCCTCTTGCAATACAGCCAACATCGACAAACATCTGCGAAACATAGCTGCGCTTCAGGCAGTGGTTTCACCAGGTAACGCTCACTGGTCTTTTTTTAAGTTGCCAGATATTTGTGTGCACATGCCCTGTGCTCTGGATAAAGAGTCTCTGTCTCCTTAGGTTCTCCTGAGTTCTCAGCGAAGGCAGGAGACAGTAAAAGTAACGTAGAGTCTGACAAGCAGCAACAAATGGTGAGAAATACCCACAACATAACATCTCTTCCAAAATCCTTTTTTCTTTCTCTTTTTTCTTTTCTTTTTATCCTGCCATTTTTGTCCCAGACACAGCATCACCATTCATGCTTTCCAGGTCACAGGGAAATTTAAAACGCATCATCAAGCCTATTGGTAAACATGTGTATATTTCAAAGTAGAGTTCTATTAAACGGAAGCTACCCAAATTTAATCACATAATCTACTTTGTGACTTTGGGGATCCTCAAGCCTGGGTTTTCTCTTTGACTGGTGTCGAGTGAAACAAATGTGAAAATGCAGTATTTTGGAAACTCTAGACGAGACCAAAGACTCCCCATTTTTCTAGTTTGGGCCGGTGATAAATAACTAATTTGGTCCATCTCTCATCTCAAACATTGGGGGAAAAATTGGATAAAACCTTTTTAAATATGCATTTGCCATTGTGCGACACAGCTCCTAATTCTATAAGCACGAGCACAAATCTTTACTGTTCCAAAAATCAACTGTTCTGTTTAAAAGTGTAGCAAATATGTGCAAACAAGTTATAACTCATCCCAAATAACATTGTTTTAAATATGATTTTGTACTCCTTTTCTAGTAACAGAATGTCAATTGCTCACTTTATTAGAAGGGTTATGGGAATGTCATTTTGAACTGCCCCCACATAAATTTGAATATTGTGTTTTTTGATTTAAAGGCCAAAATTGGTTTGTGCATTTTTGTCTCGTCTGTTTTGTGTTTTTCCTTGTCCACCCCTGCCATCAAAGGAGATCGATGCTGCAATAGATACATGCGAGTTAGACCTAAATAACCCACGTCGATCTGGCCATGTGGGCGCTGACGGTGGAGAAAAGGATAATGGCTTTAAAGATCAACGCAGTCCTGAAGAAAGCGGTGAAGCAGGTAATGAAGTCCCATGGGAGAATCGTTACGAGAAGCTCTGGGTAGAGTTGGAGAAACGGGACGTAAAATCCAGCTTCAAGAATGTTGCTGGTGAATTGAAAGAGAAGTTCGGAGAACTGCTTAGATCAGAACGTTCTGCAGAAGAGCAGAACATGGCTGAATCTACTTCTGCAGAAGACGAGTCAAGTGATGAAGAAGAAGAAGGAGAAGTCATTGTGCGCCCCATGGCCAGAGCGAGGAGTACCGTCCTTCTCACCATACCGGAGCAGAGGGAGTCTGGACAGGAAGACTCTGTGGCGGAGTCAACTGACAACTCCTTATGTGAAGATGGGATGCAGGTCTGTGAGCCCCCGCGTAGTGAGAGCGCGTGTCGAGAGCCAGATCTACTCGAAGAGCATGAGCATGTTCCGGAGGAGTGCAGGTCTCCGTCACCTCGACTCACCACAGCTCTGAGAGGCAGCTGCATAGATCGTGTTGCCACAGCTTTTACTGATGATCGTACCGTACCCATGTCGGACGTTGACCGGAGCACATTCTTAAAAGATGAGGTCAAACTTGGGCCATTCCGGAAACCAAATCTGGACCTTATCTGGAAGGACGGCACTGCTAATCCAGACGAAGCGGAGCAAAAAAATGCGAGTTCAGAAGAGGAATTCACCGAGTCTCGCCCCCCCTCACTAAGCAGACGTTCAGCATCTATGCCAGGTGTTTCTGATGAAGAGCTGGAGGAGGACATGGAAAGATTTAAACTTGAGGTAGGGGTGCTGAAGTTTGTCTTCCTGGATTTGGAGAAAGAAAAGGCCCAACTCCAAAAAGAGGTACAAGGATGGCCGCCCCTCGTATCGTCCCCTCTTGATCGCCTCTCTTTCTCTTCATTACATCCATGTACTTAATTTCATTTCTTTTAATCAGCTGTTTCAGATGGCCCGAACTAGCCATACATCTTTATTTCGTTCTGTTAAATGTTCATTTTCCATGTCTTCTTTTATTTATTTTCTTTAGGTTGGAATTCCAGTAAAGAGTCCATCTTGCATGTTTCTCCTTACATCTGTGTGTCCTTTTAACTAACATGTAGAATTGAACTGTTTTTTGAAGGTCATTTGTGCTGCACTCGAGTAACCTAAAAAGATGTTGTCTGGCATTCTTGATTATACTCCAAAACTAAACAAAGTTCAGTCTTATGTGTTCTTTAGTAGTGACGTGTCCTTCATCATGCATGGACCTTGCATGTATCTTTACGTCGAATGGGCTCCGTCGTGTGAACTCTCTCTTTTCTGTGTTATGTGGTGTGAAGATTGTACAAATAATAGCCTTCTTTGCCCCAAAAAGAAGTGCTGTTGTGATGATATGGCAATTTGCTTTTATCTTTTTTTTTTTTTTTTTTTTTTTTTAAAATGCATGCTGTGCTTAAGTTAGTCTTTATACATCCAGGTACTGATCTCCAGGGTAGGAATAGATAAAACATTTTGGCCAGCCTTTTCTTGAGTGTTTTGAAAGCTCTGTGGAAAGAAAGACATAGCAAGAAACGTGTGTTGTACTGTCGTTGTTACACAGTTTGGCATTTAAATTCTCAGAGAGAATAACGATGCAGATAACGTACATAAACGGCTCGAGATAATACTTTAAGAGATGGTAATACTGTAGTGTTGCGCTCATTTGAAATTGGTAAAGAAGCTTTGAATTCAGCTCATTTTAGATTTGTAGTTTCAGTTTTGGGAGGACCACTGTCTCTTCTAGTTCTTGGATGTTTACAATTCATGTCAAGACTCTCTGAGTTCAGGTATGCCACAGCGAGCATTGCAATGCATGGAATTGTGCATCCTTGTAATTTAACTGAAAAATACCATGTCAAATACAGTAACCGCACTAAGGTGTTAGGTCTCCGAAGGGAGGGGTGACACTAAATTATGTATGACAAGTGTACAAGTCCATGCTCCAAAATGCATCTTAAAAGGCTGGCCCCAACCTGTTTCAGTTAGGAATAATCTCTCGAGTCCAGTTGTCGAATATTTGACCTTTTTTTGTCTTTTCAGGTTGGCAAAGAGACGAAAAAGACTGCAATGGGGGATCAAAAATCCAGTGCTTCTTGGGATACTGGTGGAACGGCATTGGAAGAAGTGGGTACTGAGAAACCTGAGACCATGTTGGGATGCCTGTCAAGTCAAGCTGGAGCAATTCACCAGGAGCGGCAGCCTGTGGCCACCAAGAGGTAAGCATTATTTAGCTTTTGTACATTTGTATCCCCTCATAAGCAAATGAGTGTGTGTGTGTAGTTGTCCTCTAAATCTGTTTATCAGACTCTTTTTAAATAAATTGATTTTATTTTTCAATGACTCATTCAACAGTCTAAACGTTATTTTATTGATTCCATTTAATGAGGTTTCCTTTAGCAAAACCTACAAGGGCCCTAAAGTGCAGAGGTCACAACTTATTGACTATCAGGTTTATTGCTCTCCATAGCACCAATGGGGCACCAGTGCAATTGCAACTCCCACTGCAGCAGACCTACAATAGCAACACACAGGAGGGACAAGCTGTAGAGGAGACCTTACAGCTGGAGCTGGTCAGAGGGGCCCGGCGCAGCAGAGCCCCTCAGACCAACAATCATGTCAATGGAGATCCTCTCTCTGTGTTTGACGATAGCACTTTAAGTGAAGTGTCGGACGATGACGGAAGGTATATATGCAGTATGCCACTTTTTTGTATCAATTTCAACTCTCTGTCACTAACTTATTATTCAGACTGAACGCAAAATGAATTCTACACGATGGGAAGATTTACAGATTGGCCCTAGTATCTCTGTGCGAATTAAAAAAAAATAATAATAAATTAAAAAAATGGATCAAAGCAAATGAAAAAATTCATGCTTTTTTACAAAACCTCTAGTACTTCACTTAAAGGGATAGTTTTGATTGTTTTTGTTTTGTGAGGCACTACCATCGTCGGTGTATTACCTCCAGTAGATGGTGGTCGGCACACCCGCAGTTTGGAGCTGCAGACAGGAGTTACTGCACACAAGCTAAGCAATGTACTGCTGTGGATGTATTTTAGCCACCTGAAAGAAAGGCCTAACTTAAAAAAATCTATATCAGTTTAAATGCAAGCTATATTTAGAATATTTTCATCGCTTTACCTTGACGTGAGACGGCGCTTTCCGCTATATTCATCTATGCTCTCTTCAAAGCCACCAGACTCCATTGAGAAACAGTTATTTTACCTCTCGGAACACGGGAGTTGCCGCCTCGGTCGGTCAGCTTGTTTGTGTATTGTGTGACTTTAGTGAATAATAACTTACCCTTTTTTAAAGCACCAAAGTCACACAATAACACAAACAAACGAACCGATTGAGGCACCGGTAGACCAGCAACTTTGGTGTTCTGAGAGGTAAAAAAATACACTGACTATGGATAAGTACCTCATACGACCTCACTTCAAACAATCTGAACTATGCCTTTTTTAATGAACCTACAAAGGGTAGAGAAACAGGAGGAACATGAGAGAAACTACTGGAGTTGTCAGTAAGTTTAGATCATGTTTGTGCATTGCTTGTTTTTGATGAATAAGCACAGACAGAATAAACCGAGGTAGAAATTTGCTTTGCATTCAGTCCAAACAAACCTTCACACTATCGGTGGTGCACGGTCAGTAGAATTTCGGTTCTTCTGGATTTTGATTCTGTTCCTCCCTACAGTACAACATTGCATGACTAACCACTGATTTTTTTTTTCGGAAAAATTGAATAGTATACTGCATTATACCGTTAGACTTCCAACAACTTCCAAGAACTTGCACAACATCAGTTTTCCGAATAAACACTGTTTTTCTTCCCTGGCCTCAGGTTTCCAAGCAGTGGACAACAGAGAAACGAGGTAAAAACATCAATTCCGTTAGTAACTGGGTGCACTGGATGGAAGTTTGAGTACACGACACAGAATGAGAAACTGAATGATGTTAACACCCCAGTTTGTTTTCCATATTCAGAACCCTGTAGAAGTGGAGATGGCAGAAGACTTTGATGAACTCACTCAGTCATCCGACACAGCCACAGATGACATCGACTCTCCCACGTCAGGCTATCGGCATGCGTCCCTCCTCATTCAGAAGCTGGACTCAGCCACTTTGGGTACTGATTCAAATGCTCATTTCAGTAATAATGAGTCATTATTTCTGCTTTTTAGACATTGTGACCTCATCACTTTGTTCATCTTGTTTGCAAGATGCGTGTCAGTAGTCCACCTTTTTGAAAGAGCCTTCGCTATATTATATCTCGCAGACTCGAGAAGCATGGTGAAGCTGCAGAACATTTTCCACGAATACGAGCGCTCCATCCAAAAGGCAAGGAGTCGCCATGGGTCCCTGGCAGACAAGGTGAAGCAACTGGAAATGGAGAGGGCGGAGTTGAAGAGCTCTTTAGAGGAAGTTAAAGATGTTAAATCTGCCTTGGAGCGCAACCAGCTGGAACTGCAGACTGAAGTCACAAACCTCAAGTGAGAACTACTTCCTTTTCTAGAACACCAGTACTCTGTAGCCATTTCTTTACACGACCTGTCTCTCTATTCTCATATGTATGTGCATCGTACATCATCTGATGGCCTATTTTCATAGATCTTTTTACTCAAAAATGTTGTGTCTGAAACTTGCGATAGATTTCAGCTGAAACAGGAGCAGGAAAACCGCCGCAACGCCACCATGATGTACAACACAACCAGAGACAAGCTTAGGAGGATGGAGGAGCAGCATCAGCTCGAGGTTCAGGAGAGACAGAAGGTGGAGCTCACACTCAGGAATCTGGAGCTGGAGATGAGAACACTGGTCAACAACATGAAACAGGTACTGTCTCTTAAACTGAATTAGTTTTTCTGTCAGTCTGCAGTGGTTTTTGTGACGCTGCCTTCATTGTATTGATGTTGGCTAATGTCATATTAATAATGCAATGTGACTTTTTGCTATTAAGTTAACTTTAGCTTAGCTTTATTGTTTAGATCGTTTTCACGTACAGTGTGTCTTTCGTACGATAAATAATACTATTATCATGTGATGAGATGCTTTTGAGCGGTTTTCTCAGTATCTAGCTTGTCCATTGGTTGTTTGGTGTATATATGATTGTTGCATTAATTGATTATATGTCGACCACCCAGCTTGAAGAGGACCACAGTGAGACCCAGAGGCTGCTGGCTCAGGAGCGCAGTGCTCGGACGCTGCAGGAAAACCTGCTAAACAGTCATCTTCGTAAGCAGCAAGAGATAGAGGACGAGAACAAAAGAAACCTAAGCAAAAGCAATGAGGTAATCCTCGCATGGTGATGGTCATCATTTCACTTGGTTTAAGGTAAAGATGATATTCTAGCAGTTTGCACCCACTGGTGTTTCTTCATACGTAAATAAAAATGGAACAAAAGGTCGGTAGCTTTCAGCTTTGAAGATGTTTGGAATTGTAATGTACAGTATGGTGTCGCTAATCGAAGATTCCTATTTGTATAAATAACATTTGGGGAATAAATTATACATTTGAAATCAAAACTGAAAAAGAAAAAACCTGCAGTCTCGATGCATTCGTAACTTAACATGTGTTGTCCTGTTGTTCGTAGGCTTTGTCTCAGCTCACTGAAGCCAGTGACAGGGAGCGGGAGTTGCTCCAGCAAACTGCTACCTTCCAGGAGCAGCTGTCCATCCTGAGAACTGACCTCGAGCGTTCGCAGGCCAACAGCAGTCTGAAAGAGAGCCACCTTTTAGAGGAGAACGAGGCCCTCAAGGAACAGCTAGAAGATACCCGTCGAGATCTCAAACTCAACAGTGAAGCCCTGACCCAAACTGTGTTCAACTGCAATAACCAGGTGACCAGCCTGAAGTCCGAGTTGGCTATAACAACAACCCGTCTGGAGAATGAGCGGCAGACTCGCGAAACACTGGATGCAGAAGTCGAGTCCACTCGTACCCGCCTGGTCGGAGCCGTAAAGGAGGCAGAGCTTTGCCTGGGGTCTCACACAGATGCAGAGAGAGCTCTGCTCCGGGAGAAAGAGGAACACCAGCGTCTTAAAGACAGACTCGCAGGTTAGTAGTGGTAGGAATGGATGGACAGCGCCAAGCACACCCATGCCCCTACAAGTGTTTGGTGCTTTGTTTCAGACACATTTTATGCTTACAGACATGACATTGATTTATCAAACAGGCGCAGCAGCTTGTAAGAGCAGTTTGTAATCCAAAGTGCACCTTATGTGTAATTCATGCGCTTCTTCTCTTCTCTTTTTTGCATATCCATTTTGAAGGGAAGATCAAGTTAAAGGGATTTCACTGTAGCAGTTTCCCAGTTGCCACTGACTGCATACAATACTAGAAATCATCTTTGTATCAAACATAAAATCCCTGTCAACCCTTTCAGCTGATCGGGTTGCCTCTGATGGCATCATTTTTCATATTTAAAAAAAAAAAAAAAAAAAAAAAAAAACTTTGGGTTGTAACTACACAAATCCACTCTTTACCGGGACACTGAGTTATTTGTATAAGCAGTCTTTTGTTATGTGCATTTACGTCTACAGTTGAAGTAGCCAATCAACGTGAGGCAGTCGGCAGCCTTTCCCAGAAGCTGGCCAAGGCAGAGACTCGTGCAAATAGCATGGAGAATGAAGTTCATCGGGCCACGCTGCAGCTGACCGAGAGAAGCCTGCTGCTGGAGGTCCTACAGCGGGAGAAGGACCAGGAGGCTGTACGTGTCAAGGAGCTAGAAACAGCACTGCAGGCCAAGAAGGAGCTGGTCAGCCGTGCCGGAGCACGCCAGGAAGCCACACAGGAGCGGCTAGCCCAAACCCAGAGTGAGGGCATGTTACTACGGCAACAGCTAGAGGAGGCCCAAAACAAAAGTGTTGCAAAGGAGCGCGCAGTGACGGACGCCCAAGAGCGCTTCAGTGACCTTCTGGGAAAGCTGCGCTCTGACAGCGAAGAGAGAGTACAACTAGTGGAGGAGAGAAATAAGGAGCTCTCCAGTAAGGCTGCTGACCTCCGAGATCAGGTCTACAAGTTGGAGGAAGAGAAGAGCGAAAGAGAGGTAAGATTAGGACCCTGCAGGGTAAGAGGATTACGGAACTTCTTCCTCCAGACCCACTTTTGGCCTTTTTTCCACATGCCAGTTAAGGATCTGTCTTTTATATCTAATGAAACCCTGCTTTCTTTTTGATTCTCTCTGAGCACAGACTAGTCTAAGGCAGCTGCAGCAGGAGCTTGCTGACTCGCTCAAGAAGCTGTCAATGAGTGAGGCTTCTCTGGAGGTCAACACACGCTATCGCAATGACCTGGAGGAGGAGAAGTCTCGGCTCTTTAAAGACTTGGACAGGCTCAAAGGAAAGGTAACGGCAGGGAACAGTGCCACCTTGTGGCATCATATTATCACCATGTCTCTGATTCCAAATGTGTTAATGATTTATGAAGCAAACGCAAAGCTGATTTAGATGGATCACTTTGACAATTGTTAGGTGATTAGAGCAGGTGATCGGCAATAACTTTCAGCCCGTGTGACCAGAGAACTGACAGTGAAGTCCACTGTTAACATTGCTGAAGAGTTGGATGCTTTGTCTCTGTCATGCAGCTGGAGGAAAGCGAAGACCTCTATGTGCAGGCTGAGAGACGTATTAACAGTCTAAAGAGCAGTCTGGATGAAAGGGAAAAGGAACTCGCCACCGCTGCTCAGCAACACCAGGAGGCGCTGTTCGCCTCAGCAGCTTCTGCTACCACCATCAAACAGCTGGAGGAAGCTGTGCAAAGGTATGTACAAACACATACTGTCCACACACACACTTAGGATTGATCGATCATTTTATTTCCTCAGATGCCACATATACAAAAAAATATGAATATGATATATTGTGAAATGAACATCTGACATTTTTATTTATTTTTTCTTTAAAGCTAGAAAAATAAGCCAACTCCATAACACAGAAATAATGACATGTTCACTAACGTATTAAAAGCATTGTCAGCCATGAGTCTAGATATGTTTGGGTGTACAGTATATGAATATTTGTGATGCAGAGTGTCAATGTAATGTCTAATTAGGCTCGAGATAGAGAATGCCAGGCTGGAAGCTGCTGCAAAGCAACAGTCCAACAAAATTGATGCACTTCAGAAAGGGGCTCAGGAATCTGCCATGGTGAGTGCTGCAAAAACCGAATCTAATTACCTGCACACACACATTTTAACACAGTATCTCGCTGCTGCTGCCATATCTCCTTTTTTTTTTTTTGTGACTCAAAAAGCAAAATACAGTATCTCTGTATGGTTATACTTGGAGCAATCTCGCGGACATCAAACAGCTGTCGTTGCATTATCATTGTCATTAAGGTATCCAATCTTTTTCCAGCTATCTGACTGTTCGCCTGGAGGAGGGGTTAGTATTGTGGATGTAGGCTTAGTTTCTCTGTGTGGGTTTTACTTCTGTTTTTTTTTTTTTTTTTTTTTTTTTTTTATTCAACATGACAGAAATCATTTAAATCATATTTCATCTATTGACAAAGTGAAATGCACTTGGGCTTTGTGGGCTTTTTGCACGAGCTGCTAGACGAGGAATTTGAACATACGGAGGAAGCAATAGCTTTGTGTCGGTTTGGGTTTTTCTTGGTGACGTCAAAATGTGTTTTCTCCCTTAAGCCTGACCTTGGTATGTGGGGTCTTTCACTTTTTTTAGTTCAAGCTGCATGATGCATGCTACTACCTTTTTTAATCTAAAGTGTTCTCTCAATTTCTTTTTAAATGGTAAACAAAAGACACAACAAAAGACACCCTCTTTATTTTTACTTGTTCTTATTTCTGTAGGTGAGAGGTCATTTGGAGGACTTGGTTACAAACCTCCAAAGTAGTAAGATGACTTTGGAAGACCAACTCAATCGAGAGGTTGGTGGCGTATTTTGTTTCCTCATTAAGAAAACCTTCAGCTTAGATTTCCATTCTTACTTCTGTCTCTCTTTTCTGGCCTTTGTGTATGTAAATAAAGACCAGACTGAGCAGGGAGTTCCTATGTTTTTGATTAGTCCCATAAGTGACATTTTCTCTTGTCTTTATTACCTTAAGAGAAAGAATCAAATCTGTTTTTTAAAGCATCTTTTTCATGACAAGGCAAGCCATTTTTGAATGTGGACATTAAACAGAAAAATAGCCCTATCTATTTGAAGCATTGAACAAAGATTTTGATCGTGAATGCTTCTTGAAGAAGTGCAGTGTACAACAGTATCAATAAGTGGGCCAAAACTATTGAAGCAAATTGTTTCCCTTTCTGGAAAATTGGAACCAAGAGCATGTTTTCTCTTACTGATGCATTCTAATGAAAATAGATCGGGTTAAACAAATGAGAAATAAGCCACATTTTTACAGCATATTTGAGACTGTTGGATGTTTAGCATTTGATCGTCGTAACAAGCTGAGAGAAAACTTCTTTTTTTATAATTTGCATATATATGTAACAGTTAAACTTCTTGCCTCCGTCTTTCTCTTTCTTAGGTCCAGAAGCAGAGCATGCTGTCTCACACAGCCCAGGACTCTCAGGCCTTGTGGGAGGAGGAGCTGAAGAGCCGCTCTAAGTTAGGACTGCGACTGGCAGAGCTTGAGAAGGAGAAAGGAGACCTGAGCACCCAGGTGATCATAGCGATGCACTCACACGCAGGCTAATGTTGTAGCCATCCCTACTGGTAATGTACTATGGTCTGGCTCTGAGCGTTAATCGGCCTGTTGCTTGTGTTCCAGATGGAAATGGAGAAGAAGAAAGCCAAGAAAATGGCGGAGCAGAAGAAGGCTGTAGACACCCGGCTGGAGCAAGAGATGAAGAGGAACACAGAGCTCCAAAAAGAAATGTACAGGTGACTCCTAGCCTCCGCCTCCGCCTCGCACCCTCTTCCCCCGCAGCAGTACGTCTCCCTACTATTTAGACACGACTAGGATCCGGTAGAGCGCAGTCTTTCCCGGCTTATGTGGCTGTGGTGCACCAATGTGTGTGTCTGGTGTAAGGGTTTCTGTGTTTTTTTTCTGTTTGTCTGTTTGTCTAGTGTTTTTGTTTTTGTGTGCTCACTTAATTGTGACTGGTTTTGTGTTTCCTATTCTTTGAGGTACCTTGTTCTGTAGAATCATTTCGAGTTTGCCTTCAGTAAGACCTAGTTTGTGTGTTGCTTTGTTGTGTTTTGAATCTGAACGTGTCACATTTAATATAAATGAGTTGCATGAAGTCAAAACCAGTTGGTAACTTTGCAAAGTATATGAATAATAGCTGTGTTTGGAGGTAATGGGTTAACTCTGCATATTATTAGTCAAGCTGATGCACTTGTATGAGGTCATTACTTAATTTGAACTCGTTAGCTGGTCCTCAGAGGGCAGATTTGTATTAGATATACACTATTTATTTATTTGTTATTTATAATATGTGTGCGTATGGGTTTTTAAGGTTGCGCACTTTATTGAAGACTGCAAAGAAGAAATTGCGGGATCAGGACACAGGTGGAGCTGAATGTGGCTCTCCTATGAGCAGTCTGCGGGCGGACCAAGCCAGACACAGCCAGGCAGAGGGTGCTTTTGGACGAATGAAAGAAAAGGTTTGTCGGTCTGTTACAGCACTGTGATGTCTGTATATACCCCCGCAAAATAAACTGCTACTAGGGGTAGAGTTTATAACCACTCAAGACCCCTTGAGTCCCTTAGATCAGACTTTCTCATACAGTGGTCGTGGTCCGTGGACCACTGGTGGTCCGTGAGTGACCCCTAGTGGTCCGTGATTATATTGGTAAAATGTCACATTTTAAATTAATATATTAGAAATTTAAAAGTGTTTCTCAAACTGCTTAAAAATTACTAGTATAGAGTGTAGCATAGATGTAGCGTAGCTACGTGGGTTCGTTTTACGATCTTACGTCATAAATGATGTGCACTGTCATTTGAGATCCCTGGTGTAAAAAGATATGGTGTAAAAAAAAAAAAAATTAAAAAAAACAATTTTCATGAAAAAAAAATTATTTAAATCAAAATACTTAATTTTCACAGAAAAAGCTTTGATGTGAAAAAAACCTTAATTTTCAGCGAAATAAAATGTATTTAGAAAAAACTTAATTTTCATGAAAAAAGCTTGTATGAGAAAATATACAAAATTTTTTAATGAAAAAAGCTTGGATATGACAAAAACCTTAACTTTCCTGAAAAAAGCTTGTATGTCTAATACTTTTTCATGGAAAAAATGTAATAAAAAACCCCCT
This sequence comes from Bovichtus variegatus, assembly GCA_943593645.1. Classification (NCBI taxonomy): domain Eukaryota; kingdom Metazoa; phylum Chordata; class Actinopteri; order Perciformes; family Bovichtidae; genus Bovichtus; species Bovichtus variegatus. The sequence continues at coordinate 5,407,358 of CALSCE010009442.1, read as the reverse complement.
GAATTTTCTTGGAAAAAGCTTGGACGTGAAAAAAAACCAAATTTTCGTGGAAAAATTTTATTTTTTTAAAAACCTGAATTTTCTTGAAAAAAACTTGAATGTAAAAAAACCCTTAATTTTCATAAGTAAGTTGCGGCTCTGTTCGCTCGGACATAAACTCAGTAATAAATGTAATCTACGTTTCATATGATGTGTAACATCTATCAGCATTTACCGTTTAGATCACATATGAATGAAATGCTTGTAGAATCCTTGTTGTATTTGTATTGTTGATTTAATGTGTGAACGAGCGATGTAAAGAAGGTCACATAAAGCTCAATATCAGCCTGTAATTTGTAATATACTCTTGGAGTGGTAAGCAGGCCTATTGTTTTTGGATATTTGGGGAGTTAGGTTGTCTGTGAGTGTTTTTTTATTGGTTAAGTGGTCCTTGGTCTGAAAAAGTTTGAGAACCCCTGCCTTAGATGTAGTGTGATCCCTCAGCTGTTAGACCCTGGCCTCTTTCTTGTATAACCAGGTGGACGATCTTCAGGTGCAGCTGGACAAGGAAGGGTCCCGCCGCAGCCAGCTAGAGAAGGTGAACGGGGACCTCAAGGATCAGCTGGCCTCCCTGAAGAGCTTGAACCGCAGTAATGACCAACTGGAGAGGAGTAAGAGGCAGTTGGAGGAGGAAGTAATGGACCTGAGACGGCGAATGGAGGCCGCTCACATGGAGCAGAGCCAGGTGGAGCAGTTTCGGCGTGATGCAGAGGAGAGGGCCCGTCAGGAGATACAACAGAAACTGGAGCAGGTCAACATCTTCCTCCAGGTAAAAGCTTCGTCGGGTGATTTCTTTTTAGTTAACATGAACAAAGTGTCCTGAACACGTAAGACTGAGCGAATAGTTGATTACACGTCACCCTTTTAGACAACCGAGTGCACATCAGAAACAGAAATGTAAAAGAAACTTTCGTATTGGGCCATTGACTAACATATTTCATCATATTATCCGTTAAAGGAAATAAACACGGACTAAACTGGATTTTAAAAATGATTGTATCCGTTTTGTCTTTCAGTCCCAGGCAGCATCCCAAGAAGCATTGGATCAGATTAAAGCTGCCAATGAGACCAACCTGCGCTCCCAGCTGGAGCAGAAGATCCGGGAGCTGGAGGGGGAACTGGGCCGGGCCCGCACCACCCACCATGACAGCCTCAACCAAAGAGACTCCACACGCACGGAGCTAGAGCGATACCGCCAACTCTACGCAGAGGAGCTGCGCTCCCGCAAGTCCATGGCTGCCAGACTAGAGAGGTGAGACCAGCTTGTTCTTTACAGTTTAGTGCCAGGTTTTTTCGGGGGGGTGGGGGGTGCAGGTTACTATGATCAGTCTTTAACACCTGATGTCTGTGATGCAATCTGACATAAATAGTGCATAGATGGTGACAAACCTGTGTTGTATCAACGATTTTCCCCGTAGGGCCAACAGTCGGCTCGCAGAAGCCAATTCCAAGTTGCTCAACGAGCGCAGCAGGTCTCTGATCACCACCAGCATCGCAAACGGTAGCCTTGGAGGGCCCTCGCTGGACGTGGGCTCTTTGGGTTCACCATCACACTACGGGGCCACACTGGGGCCTCTCAACAGGAGTCTAGGCCTGGGACTCTCCCTCCTCAACCCTGTGACTGAGGGGCAGAACAGCAGGGTGGAGGATTACCTAGCCAAGGTCTGTACGCTTATTAATTGACACACTCATGGTAATTACAGTGGAACATTCTTTATGGAGACAACTTTATTTACTTTGGGCCATTTTCATTTCCATAGTGTCATGGTTTTCACTGTTCTTCGTGTAACTGGTTGCGTTTTGGTCATAGATGTTGTTTTTACACGCAGGTTAGTTTGTTGTTACGTTGTCATAAGTGCAGAGACATAACAATCTGTGGGTTTTGAGGAAAATACACCTCAGATATTTCAGATTGAGGTAAAACTTACTCAAAAGGAGGACGGTTCTAAATCATCGAACGGCTTTCTAAATTCTCTTAACACCTGTCTTGCCTCTACAAGGACACCTTCAACACTGAAGTTATTTCTTCCGCCATGTTCTTTTCTTCTCTTCCTCATGCACATTGTTTCTTCCACGCTCTTATCTCTATCCTTTATGGTAGTGGGACTTTACCTCTAACCTGACTTCTATTTCTCACTCTTTTAGCTTCTAGCTCAAAAGTCTGTCTCTCATCTCTCCTCTCTTCAGCCAGACCCATAACCAGGTGTGTAGATTGTGTTTAGCTCACTGTCTGATTGGCTGCTGTTTTAGGGACGCACCGCTACCAATGTTTAAAATAACGATTTGGCCGATTTCAATGTTTTTTGTTCTTGTTATTTAGTTTGTGTTACTATTTATCCACCCCCCCCTCTCTTTCTGTACCAGGGAAACAAAGACATCTTCATTTAAAAAACAAAACAAAAAAAAAAAACACTTTTAATGTAATTCATCCCTTTATTACACTATATTTGAATGAGCACAAATGTATTGCATGGAGCACATAGTGCTGGAAAGGGGAGGGGATTTTTTCCTCCGCTGGGGTCGCATTTCTGGAAAGAAACATGTCTTACAAACTGCATCCTGCACGGTTGACATTTTCGATCAACTGAACCAGCAGCACGCCGCACCTGTTGCGTTCTTAAATCAGCAGCTGGGTATGCCAGCTACTGTTGTCCAGGTCTGACCGCTTATAATTTAATCATTAAGCCAGGGCGCAACATTGATGCAGCACAACAGATGATCATCAGCGAATGTCGTCTTATTTGCCGCCGAATATCTAATCCGATGTTCAGACGATTAATCGGTGCATCCCTACTGGTGTTCCCTTCACCCTGCGGGTGGGCCCACATTTATGGCTTTGGTTCACGTGCAAATCATGATGTTCAGGGTTCACACAGTGAACAACTAGTTGTTGTAGAACGTGAACGTTTTTTGAAGGGGACCAGCAAAGTTACGGAAACTGTATATATTTACAGAGCTTTCCCAATACTGCATTTATAGGAATTTATTTATTTTTCAAGTGGTTTGGTTTGAAACTGAAAGGAGAAAATTGTAACCCTGTAAACAAATCCGCTTTCATGAAGTGGAAATGAAAGTTACAAATATATTTTTCAATCCGTGGTCCCATTCATTGCATTCATCCTACTGAAGGGATTCACACAGTTTGTATTATTACTGAAATAACAAATTGGGACAAAAGTGACCCAAGACGTGCGTAACAAATTCAACACACAAGACATGGAATACTCTATGTGCATATTGCCAACATGCCTATCATGCCGAGACGCAAAACCCCACAAAATATGTGTGTGTTTTGGTTCCACCAGCCTCATACGTTACCTAATACAGATACTTGTTTTTCATTTTAGGACTCATATATGAAGCTAAAGCAAAGAAGTTGAGTTAAACAGAAACTTTGAGTTATGTTCATTTGAACTAATAAAAAAGATGCAATAAGTAGCTTTACCGTCCAGAAATGTCCATGTCTCTATATTTGTATATTTATTTCTACTATAATAATGATAATAATAAAACTTAATTCATACAGCCCTTTTCAAAACAAAGTTATAAAATCTGTAAACTCTGTACGTACTGTATATAATGTTAGTGTATATTCACAGGTATATCTTATTGTGCATGTAGAGCAAAATACATACAGTTCTTGAATAATAACAGATTGCGGAGAAACACCATTTACCTTGATATTTTGCCTGAATACATTTTGTCATTTTACATCAAGAATATTTTTTCTTTAATGAAAGATTCATTCAGATGTTCACCAAAACGCTTTTTATCAGTGGTTTAAATCTTGTACACAATATTTGCATTATTTGGGGAGAAATCTGTCGTCAGTTGACCATATTGACTCAGCTTTTTGCATTTTCAGTTAGATTTAAATTGCGACACCCTGCAGAAACTCTACACTAAGGCAGAGCTTGCATGCTTGGCATGTCTTGCAGTGTTTCACATAATAGTCCTGATTTCCTTGCAGTGTTTTTTCCACTATCCAATAGGGCTGGGTGATATGGAGAAAATTTAAATATCACAATATTTTTGACCAAATTGTTGTATTTTAAAAATAATAATAATAATAATTGCTATCACAAAATATTTACACAGTGAGATTTTTGATAAATAATCGTATCACTATATCGCATAGCCTCATATCACGATATCGATATATTGCCCAGCCCTACTATCCAAGTACTTGTCATTAATTTGTGTTGCCATTTACCAAAGTATTGTGTTTTTTTTGTTTGTTTTTTTAAATATGAAAATAATTTTTTCTTAGGCCATATCTTTTTCAGTTTGTTAGCTGATATTTGCCACCAAAACCTTTAGATCTCAAATCTTAACACAACTTTTCCTTCTTTTTTTTCTTCTTTTTTTTCCAGATGCAGAGTGAGTTGGATAGAAACATATCAAAGGAATTAAACAATGGTGAGAGCATGGCCCAAATATTTTATAACCAATGGTAGCAGTATTTGACTTAAAGCTGCTGCTCAATGACGGTGTCTGTGGTTTCTCTCCGGTCCTCAGCCACAGCAGAGCTGGACGTTGCTTCAGCCCGTTTGTCCCCGGTGGGCTCTGCCTCGAGGGTGGAGCTGGACCCTGTCAGCAGGGCGACGCAGCAGTACTTGGAGGTACTAAAGAAGAATAATATGATCTGAACACACATCACAGCTACTCGCAGTCACACGTTGTATTTCAGCCAGTAAAAACTTTAAATACTGACTGCACCCAAACAATAAGGCCAAAGCAACCGGCCATTAATATACCCCCAAGAATCCAACTTACGTATTGTACTGTACGTATTTACTCTCCCTTCTTCTATGAAAGAAAGCAAACATAAGGCACATTGCACTTAACCACTCAGGAGCAAAGGGCATGATAATACACACACACACACACA
>CALSCE010009442.1:5361004-5402028 GCA_943593645.1 Bovichtus variegatus | reverse complement strand
TATATAAACACACACAGAATCGTGTTTTGGGTTTTTATTTGTGTATATTGGTTTCTAAGTATTTGATGTATGCATCATTATTAATTTTGCCAAGATATTTGGTATGTGCCATCAAATGGTGCAATGTCTGTCTTGGTCTTACTTTATTAGACTCATCGGAGTATTGATGTATTTATTTATTCATTAATTCATTAATATTTTTTTATGAACATGATATACTTGAATAAGACGAGCTGTAATACACTCTGGCTATTGAAACAGGGTGACTACATTTGTATAACTCTCATTTGCGCTTGCGGTTGGCTTGCTTTTTGGGCCACCAAAAGTGAAACACACTTTTATTTGTTTGTTAGTTGTTGTTTTTTTCATTATTCATACATACTGTAACAGAATACATATAGGGAAACATTTATGACGCCTGTACATTACAGAAGACTCTAAAGTTGTAAATACAAAATAAAAGTAAAAAAAAACCCTGAACTTGAGTGAGCTGTTGATGTCTGGAGGGGACACGAGAAACGAAAGATCCAATAAAATGACCAGGAATTTGTTCCATATTTTTGTAAATCCATCACTAATTTTAAAAAGTAGACTGAAAATGTGACTAAGGATTGTTATCTGTGCTGAACAACATACTGTTCATACAACACACAAAACAAGAAAGGAAAAAAAAAAAAGAAGATAGCATGTAAAACAAACGTGCATAACATTAAAGCATAACATTAGATATAAATACAAAATTCTACACATGTATTTCCATATATTTCCTGCCCCAAAGCACCATAACAACAAATGCTGGTGTATCTCTGCTACATTACAGACTTCAATGTTATAACATGTATATTTAATTATTATAGGTGTTATTTATTATACAAATAGTAAGTAAGTAATAGACATTCAATACTTTACAATATGTTTTCCATTTACTGTAACAAAAGGTTTTTACACCAGTTAAAACCTCTAATCGATTCCGAATATCTGACTAAATGCTTATAATACAGGTGTTGAACTGAAATTGGTGAAATTCCAGTTGTGTACAGTATTTGCTTCTTAAATCAATGTGAGCTGCAGAAGAAGAGCACTATGTTTAGTACTGACCTGTTCTGCTTGAATCACTCCTTGTTCTGCGGGTATTGTGTGCAGAACGTGCTTTAGATTCCAGGTATCTTAAAATCAAGATAAAAATGCAGCTTGCCATCAATATTTCATATACAGCCATTTTTAACCCAACCCTCATTAGCTATGTTTTGATGTACTTCACTTTACCCCACCACCACCACCAGCACCCCCTCCTCTCGCACTCCAAAATCGCATGAAACTTGATGATATGCGCTGGTTTAGAAACCATTCCCCTCACTTATTAAAATGAGACAATGTGTTTATGATTGCCCCCCTCTGGTGTGTCTCTCTTCCCTTTGATCCGTCCTCTCTGCGTCAGCCTCAAATGTTAGATATTCAAATCTAGTTACATTTATTTTTGTTTCCTTTACAGCAGATGGGCACATCTGACAGACTGACTATTAGGTGTTATTATTTCCCCTTTTTTTCAATAGACGCCACTTCATACAGTACACGTAAACCTTGTTTTGATGGAGGAGGTTACAACGATTGTCATAAAGCTTTGGAGGCGGGCGGGAATACAAATAGACAGATTCTGATTTTTTTTCTTTTTTTTTTTTTTTCTTCTTTTTTTTTTTATTAAAGTGTTGAAAGGGTTGTTTTTGAAAAGCAGCTCAGGTTTAAAACAAACCGCTCCTCAGTGGGTCATCCTCCATCTGTGATGCCCAGTCTTGTTATCTCAGACTGCCAGTCCAACAACTGTTAAGAAAAAAAACAAGGCATTTTATTTATAAATCCAACTACCAGGATGCAAATGAATCTATGAAACTCTTGATTGACGCCCAAATGACAGCGTGAGACAAAATAACAATAGCCTGAAAATTATTTCCAGCCATATCAATAAAGAGGCAGATTCCAGAACAATTTTGACCAGAAACCAAACGGGTCTCTTGATTCATTCACTGAACTGGTCATTTATACTTTATGTCGATTCTATTTCCCAGCATGAAGGACCTCAGGTCTCAATCTACGGCCCCATGAGACAATTTCACATGGCCCCTCAATTTAATTAATTAAAAAAAAATGAAATAAATGTCTCACACTTTTATTTTAGAGAAAGGACTTAATCTCTCTCATATTTTACATTTAATCATTTGCAAATTGTGCCTAAAATCACTCAGATTAAAGCGCACATGACACTAAAATGTCTCTTTCTAAACCAAAAAAAAAGAAAAAAGAGTCAACTTCTAGGACAGTTTGAATAGGGTTTAATATGACTCACCTTTCTCACCTACAAGGAGAAAGTAAAGAGTAGTAACAAGCAACCAGCTGTATAATCTTAAACAGGATTATTAAACATGCAGAGCAGAGTGGAGAAGAGAGGGAAAGACGAGTCGCTTCGAGTCATTGTTGTTTAAATTTAAGCGAAACAGAAACACTCAAGTTGGAGTCGGGCTGTTGAAGTGACCAAGAGCATCTTTGTCCCAAAGGTGATTTAAGTTCGAAGACCTCTTGTGTTAATAGGTTTTCAAATTTTTTTTTTTTTGTTGCCCCAAAAGTCAAAAAATACTTGAATTAGCTGATGAAACACAGATCATGCCAAAGGTTTTTAATGATGGAATATACACTCCCCAGAGATTTTTAAAACTCACAAATTCACAAAAATAAAAAGAGGACAGAATATCAATGGGCGAGTTCAAATATGAGCATAAATATATCATTATTATTAATTATTAATAATAATAATTACTCATTCTTCTTGTAATTAGTTTTCACCTGATTTTATTTGTTTATACTTCTATATCAAATATTCATTAGCCCTTCTTTGTACATTTGCTTTTTTCTATGATTCATATTTGAACAAATTACTAATTTACGATAAAAACAACAGGAGTTGCGACTAATGATTATTATTATACATTATTACATCATCTACAGATCATTTTTTTACATTTATCAAGTAATTCATAAATTCAAAGCCCAATGTGGCATCTTGTGATTAAAGATATATTGAAGAAATCTTTTATTTATTTATTTTTTTTTTTACACTGAAAATACAGAGAAGCAGCATGTGTCACAATTGATAAGCCGGAAAGATCAAATATTTGTAATTTCTTCTTGGAAAAATGACCAAAATTTCCATCCATTAACAAAGTAGTTTGGTCATTTGGTCGACGAAGCGATGGTACTGTCACTTAGGTATTTATTTTAGTCACAATTCACAGGCTAATATATACAGTACGTCCGTCTTAAAACAATTTATTACTGTTTGTCTGCAACATATGAAGGTTCTGAATTCGTTCTGAATATCAGCTGTTTGTGACGGGTGGAGGTAGACGGGTAAAGGGTGTAACAAATTGAGGGGGACAAGTGGAACAAACGTGAGTGTTTATTTGTTGGTGTGCTCGCCATGCTCTAAATTGGACGTCAACGCTGTTTCTTGTCACTAGCAGAATCCGAATGTGTTGTGGGCAAAAGAGATACTTAAATTCGATTTACTCGCTCTAACATGATTTAAATGAGCCTCTTGGCTCGCCCGGACAGATTGACAGCGTTGTCTTTATCGCCGCTTTGTTTTATTTTTGGCTGTTTGCTCTGCTTCTCTGCTGTCATCTCACACGACAACTTTAAAGGAGCCGGCTTCAATCTTCCCAGATCTGGAGAGAATAAGCATCCTTTTATGTTCTAAGTGCTTTATATGACAAATATGAAAAGGGATTCAAGAGAGAGCTGACAAGTTTTTTGTCGCCCTGTTCCTCAGCTGCAAAGAGCCGCGCAGGGAGAAGTCAAACATGCAATCTTATAACACGACAACCCGTAGGAAACTGAGCAGAGAGGTCGCCCCCTTCTCGTTCCGGGTCTTACTGGGTCAAATTCATTAAATGCAACTTGATGTACAAACAAAAAGCTTTATTTCTGAAGAATAAAACCTGTATCTTAAATGCACAATAAGCTATTGGGCTTTATTGTGTTTTAACACACTTTTGACGAATACCATACAAAGAGACTGTGCGTATATTGTTTTTTTTATATGTCATATATTTTCTTTTTTATATAATGGGGAAAAAAAGTGAGTGCGGCAAGTTTCTCAAAAAAAGCCCATTTGGTTGTGCAGCAATGTGATCAAAAACAACAACACTACAGTATTAATGAGTCCCACTCCGGCTTCAATTTTATTCAGCCTGGTTATCCGAGAGGTTTAACAAGCGGAACAAATGACCTTGACACATTTCTTTTAATATTTCAAAAGGCCCTTGAATCTATTTTCCACAAAATCAACCAGGAGATTTCCGTTTCCGTTTCTCAGCGTGGTTACAAAGATCGGAGAATGCACATTAGGTTAAAGGAATAGTTTGGAATATACTGTACACTAAGAGAGTTCTATAAGGAGATTTACAGCCCTCTCATACCTATGGAGCTGGAGCCAGGAGGCGGTTAGCTTATCTTAGCATGAAGACTGGAAACAGGTCGACAGTAGCCCGGTAACCTCATGGTGACGACAAGACTCCATGTCCAGTGATAGTGGACTAAATAACCCCCCTGCAAAACGTGTTTTCTCACTTTGGTCCTTGTACCAAAGTGTACTCCTGGATCCATCTTTTTAAATCTACGGTCACATCATCATTTCTGTCACATAGATTGTCTATGTTGTATTTTTAACTAGTTTTTCCTTGCGGTGCGAGGGTCTACGGACAGAGGGTGTCGTCTCCTGTACAGTCTGTAAAGCCCACTGAGACAAATGTATAATTTGTGATATTGGGCTGTATAAATAAACCTGATTTGATTTTGGTTTGTATTTGTAGTTTGCTGAGCTTTAGAGGGGCTGCTATGCAGATTTTCTCAGTTTTACCGTTTTCCAGCCTTTATGCTCAGGTAAACTAATTGTCTCGTGGCGATATGAGAATGCCATCAACCGTCTCATCTTACTCTCTGCAAATCTTACTCTTACTCTTACTCAGGGAATAAGCGTTTTTCCCAAAATGTCAAACTATTCCTTGAAGTAAGGAGCTGGGAGGTGATTAGCTTAGCTTAGCATAAAGACTGGAAGTGTGTGAAACAGCTAGCCTGGTTCTGCCCGAAGTTTGTAAATGGGCCTACCAACGCATCTAAATCTCACCAATCAACTGCATCTGTTTAATGTTCAATCTGTACACGAACAAGTGTGAAAACATGTGGATAAACTGTTGTTCGCCAACAAATACTTACAGCATGTAACAGCTTCTTAAAACAAAACCTATATATATATATATATATATATATATATATATATATATGTTAAACAAACGAGATACAATATGTTGATTTGTGAGCTTCAGAGATGTTGGGTCCTCCAGGCTTTATGCTAACCTTAGCTAACCACCTTCCTGAGCCAGCCGAGTATTTAACGCACAGTCATGAAAAAAGACAAAATAAAACAAATATGTGAATTTTCCCAAAAATGTTTTACTTATTGCAAAAATGTTTCCGGTCACACTTCAAATCCCCTTTTTGCTGAAGAAGAGTGTGAAGCACTAAAGTCAAATCTTCCGTCTTTGAGAAAGAAACATGCGGCGTAGGACTAGCGAGTAGATCGATTGGTGATCACAAACAAGTGTTGAGTTCGGCAGCTGTTTGTGCTGTAACAAGAAATGTCATTGCAGCCACGAATCCCACATTGGCTTTAATGTCTGCTGTTTCAGTGTCTTATTATTATTATTATTATTATTATTATTATTAGTCCCTCGGGCCTGGTGGTGCAGCTGCCTCCTAGCTACGATGACAGATCTCGCAGCACTCCAGACAGAACTCGAGACACTCGGTCGGCTCGCAGCAAGACTCGAACATCACCGAGTGGCAGTGGGCGTGGCAGTTGAGCTCCTCCAAGGGCACCTCCTGGATGGCCGAGCAGCAGCGGGCGCAGGCGTGGCAGCAGGAGGAGCAGAGAGCGTGGAGGCAGGAGGAACAGGCCTCCAACAGACCCAGGAGCAGCACGGAGCACTGGCACGACAGGCACGCCAGCAGCAGGTGTAAGCAGGAGTCTGTGGGTGAGGAAAAATGAGACAGAAAAAGTGATTAATCTACAAATATCCCATCGGAGGTCACAGAGGAGCTGCTGTATGTTCTAAAAGCTTGTCAGACACCGTCAGAAATAGGGATTAACAATTCTATTAACCCCAAATTAATCTCTCGCGTGTTTATTTGTCGTGCCGAGTAGAACTTAAAAGAGGAACTACTCTGCTGCAGTGATCAGGTGTGATTGTGTTTACTTAATCACAGAGCTTCGTTCAGTCCTCGGGGGAAAATAAAAAAGGCCACGAGGCTGCCAGTGATGAACAACAACGAGGAAGAAGCTGTCACAAGATAATTGCTCTCCCGCCCAAATTAGGTGCAGATGAAATTGCATACATTAACCCCACCGGTGTGTTAGTGCATCTCTCGCGATCCTAACCGTTGTATTGTTACTCGGCTCCCGTTTTCATCCTCACAAGGACCAGATAGTGAGTGAGCTCATGCAAATCGAGCTGTTTTATCCTGTTTACTCAAGGAAGTAAATGAAAAGCCGATGGCAGAATTCCCTGGGGAGTGGGGTTCAGCGTTTTCCTGCTTAGCCGCTCAAATTATCCACCCCCGCACATAACTTATGCTAATATCTATATATGTGTGTAGATGAAAAAGGCGCGTTATGTGTGGCCACCGTATTGATTTAATGCGTACCTTTCGTAGAGATGACAACACGAACACAAGGATAAACAAGGAGTGGCCCACTGCACGCTTTGATAAAACTGCAAGAAAGTGCAGCAGTTTGAAAGTGTTCAAGGGAAACTTTCCGGAGCTCCATTTGTGTGAGATTGCCTTTGGTGGTAACAGAAAGATCATTTGAATGTTTCTTTTTTAGGCTCTTTGTGTTCACTTGGTGATAAACCAGATGTTATTAAATGACCAATATCAGTCCAGAATGTACTGTACATTGTAATTAATCCTTCATGTATACATGTAGTATTAACCTTCTACCGTTATCAAGGTAAGCGTGACAATGTATCGTGATGTACGTTTTAGATCCTATTGTCCTATGTAAACAGTGCAGCGGTGTGGCAGTCAGGCTTTCTAATAGATCACCGGAAGGTTGTGAGTTCAATACCAAGCTGCCACCATTGTGCTCCTGAGCAAGGCACTTAGCCCCGAGTTGCTCCAGGGGGACTGTCTGGATAAGAGCGTCTGCTAAAATGACCTGTAACAATAATAAAATACGAGTGAGCCACATTAATGTTCCTACCAGCTGGTGCAGCAGCGGCTTGGTGAGAGCCTTCCACGCTTCCCCTGCTCCTCCTGCTGCTGTGCACCGACAAGCTGGAGCCCTGCAGTCGGCTCAGGCCCGGGGGGGGAGGGGGCAGGCTGTGGTCTGGGACTGCGAGGCCACATTGTGGGCCGGTGGGCTTGTGGGGGTCACGCTGAGGCTTCCTGGACTCCTGCGAGGCCTCTGCTGGCGGGGCTGCAGCAGGCAGAGGCTGGGCTGGGCAGAAAGACAGATATCATCAGAGAACAGGAATAGAACTCCTTAATGGTCCAACTTTTGAGTGAGAACAAAGCAAATTCGAGCCGTAATCACTCCGGGCATTACAATTAGAAACAGACTGGTAAGTTCAACACAGTTTTAGAGTGAGGAATCCTTGTCTCGCTCCTGGGAATTTCTCATTTTCTCCAGGTGTTTTGGAAGCGGGTGACCCCTTGTCTGGAGTCACACCATTAGCCTTTGCTCACTGTATTGTTTGCTGTACAGGTCTCGTGGTTTCCACTTACTGCTGATGAGGTCAGTGGGGATGGTGTTTCCTCTCACGTCACGTGCCGAAAGGATTTCCTGTGCGGATTTTAAAGACGCACTACCTTGAGACGTATCAAAAATAAAGTCATGTTAGCTGCAAAGCTATGGAAGGACGTGACAGATTCCTCAGTGACCATACCGACAAAAAATAAAAGCGTTTCACATAAAGACAATGGTCATTTATTAAAATCAGTCCCATGTAATATGTGCTGTGTCCTGCTAACCCTCACATAATTAATTAAGATGCATCCGTGTCCTGTGATGTTTTTCTCGTGGTTCAGGGTTTTTAACGTGTGAAGTTTCTTTGGGAAACACTGAAAACTTTAAATACTGTTGGGATCAAAATGGTAAACCTTACAGATAAAGAATAGCAGCACTATATTACAAATATTCCCCCTTTGTTTATCAGTCTAAGCTTAAAAACAAGTGGCCAGAGCACTCACTGTGTATGTTTTAAGAGAAATTATGCTGCTTTTACAGCTTATTTCAGAGGTACTTGCCTTCAGTTGGGTTGGTCTGTTCCTCCGTCCCATCCACATGTAAAGGCTCTTTTAGTAACATGTCTGATACTCATGACTGCTCGGGATCTCTGCTACACTTTGATCCAGCGTTCTCCTTATCCATCCTGCTTTTGTCAGCACCAGGAGGTCAGGAAACCTCCAACAACACCCAACATGCCGGACTGAATCATCGCTCAGGAGACCGTGAGCTGTACTGTGTCTGTGTGTGTGTGTGTGTGTGTGCGTGTGTGTGTGTTTTTGTTGTTCAGTGACTTAATAACACTCCCCAGCAGATCCCTGAGTGGCCGCTCTGAACACTGACGGCCGAGGCCTGGTTGTGTGACTGTAAGTCGCCTTCTCTGTTCTGCTTTTAGTCACCTAACACAATGGAGACACATTCCCCAGGAGTGTGCGAGCTGCATACTGTATGTATGCAGCTCTCTCGCCCTCTCACGCACATACGCACACTCGCCGGCAAATCTGTCAAAGTTACACTATCTGGCATTCGGTATGTGAATAAATGCAACTACTACGCTTTCAAATTAATTGTTTATTAGTTTGTCAATACCACACATTTGGTCCATCTCACATCGGACAGGAAGGTACAGCTTTATGTCAAACATAAAAAAAAAAAATAACAAGCCATTTTCAGGTAAAACATATATTATACAAAACAACAAAAAAATACGATATGCACTTCTATATAATTTCAAATAACATAATGTGCACATTTTCAGATAAACGATCATTAATGCACAGAAATGAACATTTAACATTTTTAACTGAGTTAAATAAGATGATCATTTCACATCATCATAATGTGTACAGTTTTTTTTTTGTTTTTTTTGCACTAAGATTATTATTATGTGAACAGATGATCTTTTTATGTGTTTTTGAAAAAGTTCTTTGTTCTCTGTAGTACTCTACGTGCCTCTGCAAATTGCGGGACAAATTACGTTTTTTTGAAGTTAAAGGTCAATTCACTAGCTTTTGACAAAATCTCATGGTCTTCCTCAATGGATGGAATTTGCAAACTCCATGTCCACCGGCCTGACTATTTAAATGAGCCACGTTGTGTTACCATTGACGCCCGTTGACATGCGGTGAAATGTAAACGTATGTTCATGTATTACAAAAAAAAAATGTCCAGTTTGTCATTTGAGAGCCCAGAATCAATCAATCCTTAATTCCGAGTCCTCTCGAAACCAAATCAAACCCTTAATGACTAAAGTGGAGATCTTGTTTTCCCACAGAGGAGGATTTGATGAAGAGATTGGACACATGGGCGACAGCATCATCATGACACGCTGATGAGAAGATGAACAGAGACCAGCCCTTTCTGAGGGGCTGTTGACTAAGTGCTGTCAAAAGTGCTGCGTTGAAAAACATGTTGACTTGCCCGCCTCACCGTGAGCATGTGGCACATCAAAGCAAACACATAAGTGACGCTGTTGAAGTTGTCTCGCACCATGCTAACTTTCAGTCAGTGAACGCAGCGTGGAGAGGCAGTCAGAAGAAAATGTCATCTAATAGGCTGACGGCGAATCAAAGGAAGCCCTGAGAGGCAACAGCAAACTTAAAGCTAACATTGTTATCAGCAAAGACAATTACTGACATTAGTCAAAACAGGGAGCTGAAAAAGCCGAGGCCTTTGTTCTGTGTTTGGTAGTGAAGTCTGCGGTAACAGCTTCGCTTCATGGTGCTCATCAGTGGATGTGTGATGCCGTTGTTTATTTATTTATTTTCTTATTATTATAGCATTTTACATGATGATGTGATAAAAGAAAGGATAACGTAGAAATCTTTTTTCAGTTCAAGACAAACAACCGTATTAACAATATATATATTTTTTTATTTTAATTCTATTATTGTTTTAGTAAAACAATCGGCTGTTTATATAATAATTGAATGTTGCTAGTTATTATTTGCAGTAGGTACATTTTAAGGTATGGCACCTTTGATTCATGCACAGCATACATTAATTTTTACTGTCCTCATATTCGTAACTATCGTCGTTGTTACACCAACTACATAAAACACACACTAATAAATAAATGTTAAAAATTGCATTTTGAAGCGATATTGCGAAAGATTTGAATTGCACTTAATATCAACTGCACTGGAGGTGAACAGATTTAGAAATATCCCGTCATTTTATTTTTATTATAAGCCAAACTAAAGCCCTGAGCAACATGACCCTGTTATTGTGTGGCATTCAGTCAAAAATATATATTTAAAAAATTTACTTTTCATGTAAAATACCCTTCTACGCACTGTAACCATGGCAGGTTAATGTGTGGTGTTAAGTTTAAAAGTATACTGGTGGGTAACAAGGCTTAACAGTGCAGAACATTTATATTTGGTCTGAGAGTTTTAACACAAATGCTTTTTTCTTTAATACCATTCATCACGCGTGTGAATTATAAAATGAACAGCATTAACTGACAAACAATTGACATATATATATTTATTACATTGTAATCAGACACTTTGGACAGACAATTACAGACAAACACATTAGTATAAATACCCACAGTTGTATGTGCACAGCATCTAATGTAAATACTCAAAATGTTATAAAAGTGGAATGTTTTGAACCATCTTTATTTCAGTGGAAACATCGCTGTGTTAAATACCGAAGTCACACACAGAGAAAACAGGACAACAGTCACTTTTTCCTCACTTTTCAAAGACGAACATTGATAAAACACACGTAAAGCAGGCGATGTGCAAAGACAACAGAGAGAAGCCACGACACAGAATATACACGCTATCAAATATTGCATCAACAGAAAACAACCGTCACCACAAAACATCTCTCGCTTTGCTGTAATGTAGCATTCACATTCACCCTGTGTTATTTATTTGAGCCATCGCAATAGACAGAAGAAAAAGAAAATCATACTCTACGTCATATTATAACAAATATTTCTGTACTTTGGCCTTTGGAATGTATAATTTACATGAAGGGGTAGAATTTGTTCATGGTGGAAAAGACACAATTTCCCCCAAACCAGCAGATCCCAACTCTATCTTTGACTGTGTACATTCTCCTGTATTTTATTTACTTTGAAGCTTATCTGGGTCGTTTAAATGTGAGTAACTCTGCAGCTTTGAATACATTGAGTCTCGTATTTAACTGTAATAAGTTGTTGTGCTTTTATCCTATCTTTAAACTGTTGGTTTAAAACGTTTTTTTTCCCACAACACCTTCAGGTGGCACTATATTCCACATCCTTTTCTTTAAGGCCACACTGTCAAAAGAAAAAGGAGCAAATCGGAAACAGTTTCCACTGTCTTGTCATTCAAGGTCAAACAAATGCTCTTCGTCATGTTCGGTGGTGTCGTGCTGCAGACTGGCTGCATTTACTGTCGCCATCGCAGATTCTTGGTCGTTCGGATTCAGCGCTTCTTCTTTCTGGAAAAGAGACCTGCAAGAGGTGAGAAACAAACGCATTACGAATCCATTATTGAAGCACATGAGTCATTTCATAGATGGTTGGAGTTCACCATAAACAAAACTCACTGCTGGACCCGCGGAGAGAAGTTCTGTTTGCTGTGGCTGTTCATGTTTGTTGCTTTGTTCTCCTGTGTTTGACTTTGGGAATTTCTGCTGACGCACTCCTTCTTGAATCCTGGCAGAGACGCCTCAGCCATGGCCGTCTACAAAGAAGAAGAAGAAGAAGAAGAAGAAGAAGAAATCACACGGTGACCTCACCCAGTTCAAACTCCTGTAATCAGGAAAGTGTGCTCTAACACGTCCTCTCACTTGTAAGCTGGCATTCACAACGGCCCCATAATCAGGGCTGGAGGGCACATTTTTCATCAGCGATGGACTCCTGTGGAATAACAAAGGGAGCGGAATTTAAAACCGGATACAATCCATGTCTAATTCATGGCAAGCGAATCAATACCTTGTATATATTCAACAAGACACGACATGGTAAACAGCAATAGTTTGACGCAAGGTCAAAAACTTTCAACTAGAGCCTTGAAACTGTCGCCAGGATCAGTCCAGTCATATACATCTGACAACAGGGGCAATTTACAAGGATTACACTCCACTAAGTATTAGGCTATACACCTGCAATCCACGTTTAAAGCCAGTAGAGGCAGAAGAAGAACATTTTTTTTTTTTGTTTTTCTACTTGAATGCTGAAGCGAAGACCCTTGAGTATATTTGCTCCCGCACTTTCTGCCAATCAAATGGTATAATTTATTGGTTTTGGAACGAATTAAAGAAATGTCTTGAACATCATTATATTCAACCTGACATGTATGCAGATACCCTGGTACCAGCGCTGTGGTCAACAGGAAGTCATCCACCGTACCCTGTGATCTTCTGGGATCTCCTCCTCTGGTATTCCACCTCATCCACCGTCCACACCGCGCCTTTCACGTTCTCTACACGCACAAAACACTTGTGCAGGCTCAGGTTGTGGCGCACTGCGTTCTGATCCAGAGAAAATCAGAGTGAAGGAGATATTACTGAATACGTGCTGCATACATCAGGTATGACACACACCGGGATCACAGAGTTAATTATCTGCGGGTGCGATACCTTCCAAGTGGCAGCGTTGCGTCTGAAATAAGCAAACGTCCGTGTGAACCAGTTGTATATCTCGTTGAGTGTTAGTTGCATGTCTGATGTTTCCATAATAGCCTGTAGATAGAGGGGAAATAAAATTAAAAAAAAACGGTAGCACACTACAGGGACAAATTAAAGCCCTGACTTCTTCACTTCCTGATCCAAAGAAGAAGGAGACAATTTCCATTTATTTATTTTTTAATTCTGTGAATCAAATGCCTTTTTTTTTTTTTTTTTTTTTTTTTTTTTTTTTTTTTTAATAAAAGGCCAGTAATCATCTCATTGACACATATGATCATATTTAAGAAACTGGACCCAGGGGATTTTTAAGTTGAAAAGTTGCTTAATTGATTAAGCAACTATAAGAATTGTCATAAACAGGTGATTCAAATGAACATGGCGATCAACATGAACATAAGAGATGTTGCTTATCGGCAAGAAAGGACTCTATGACATCTAGCTATAGAAAATAGGAAAACACAGAGTAAAAATCACAAAGGAGAAAACATCTGGATGCATCTGAACTTTTAGTCTGCGAAGGTAATATAAACATATTACATCTGAGTTACCTGCACAATGTCTAAAGTTAAGTAAAGTAAATCACTTCTATTCCGATTTATAGACTGCACCTGTCTTATCAGTGTTGCATAAGTGAAAGGTGGTCGGATATCGTTGTTCTTGTAGAGCTCGTATTCATTTTCTGCAACAAGATAAAAAACATTGTCAGTGGAAAATGTGCTATGAAGTATTTCTTTTCTGTGCGAACATATTAAGTGACTAGTATTTGGCTAACCTGAGGACAGCGAGTAGACCAAAGGGTGATGCCGATGTCTTATGGCCCCAGCGCATGATGTGTGAGTGGGCGACTCTCCTCCGCTCCCCTGGGATGGAGTGCTGATAGGGGCCAGAGGTTTGGGGGACACCTGGGGTGAGTCTGACGGGCTCAGCGAGGGCAGGTTGTCGGGCTGAGAGCGACACGAGCAGATGATCCAAGTTAACAAAGGAACGAGTGGAATGAAAAGACTGACAGAGAAACAAAAACAGAGTGGGAGATTTTCAACAGAGTGTAACAGAGCGATTTGATTCGCCCCCTCAGAGGTGATTCCACTAATATCGCCAGAAGAAGGAAGCCAATTATTGTTAATTATAGGGTGAAATTGTTTGGTGAGTGTTGTGATTATGGCGCAATATTTGCAAGATTAACATCTGATTAGCTTCCACATTATCAGAGCATGTCTGCTGTCTGAAAAACACAAAGGTAGCCAACTGGTGCCCAACAGCTGGGCACCGAAAGCAAAGGAAGCGTGCCGGACTCGCATCATGCGGTGAGGATGGCGATCTCAACAAAGGAAAAAGTCATTTGAGAGGTTATGGTAAAGAGGCGCAAAAAAAAAAAAAAAAAGATAAAACTTTTTAAAGAAATCCATTTGTGATCTGATCTGGCAACATTTTTCTGAGCAGGTTCAAATATTTCTGAGCTTCATCTCATGCAGGTGTAACCAGCATATTTTTTTGCGACTCATCCGACTGTAAAAGGTCACCAGGTCAATTCCAGGTGGCCGGTATCTTCATCAGAGCTACAGAAGACGAGGTTTGAGCCACACAGACGTGCTTTATTTTCACTCTCCACCACTTGCAGCTCCGTCCAGTTTACGGCTCATTTGCTTTGTCTCTGCTCACACAGCCATTACTGCAAACTATCTACCTGAAGACTGTGGGGGTCAGCAGCCGTATCAGATTGTGGCGACTGTAGACTGGCGGGTGCAAAGATCGACTGAGACTCTAAAGATGGCAGATGCAGGTGAGCCATCATCGCTCGCAGACGCTCCCGTTCCTTGCAGAGCTGTTAGAGGAGATGAAGGGGAAATCAGAGAGGACGGTGTCACTTCAAAAAAATCACAGAAACACAGGTTCTTGAAATGGAAAGCTGTGAACCAAACACATTAAGCAAAGTACATGTTCCTGCTGTGTCAAACACCGGGGAGGAGGCGGTGTTGGGAGAACATCACATGAATATGTGCCATGAGCAAGACGGTTGTGACATTTGGCGGAAAACTCAGAGAAAAGAATCCTGTGTTGCAGACTAATATCGCTGGGAAGAGCATTTTTTTTTTTTAAATTGATAAAAAGTAATCACCTGTGCAAAGCTGACTCAAATTTCCCATTTTTCTGTGTTTGACCCAAACTGCACAAGACAGGTTTGCAAGGCCACTCGCTCGCATGCAAGCAGCAGTTCCAACTTTTGTTGTGGGACATCTTTGCAGGACACGCTCCTACCTGAAGCTCAAGTTGATGAACCACCTGCATCTGGACTCTGCACTGCGCTGTACTTCTGTCATCCAGAGTGTGCTCGATGCCTATGTGTCTGAAACAAAGGACCGGAGTTAAAGGAATACTCCACTCCTTTTAAATGATAAACAGAAAAGGTGCAAAGTCAGAAAGTGAAATGCATGAGGATGCAGTTAAAAACCTACTTGATGAACAGGCTGAAGTTTTCACACAGCGACTCACATCCGGGCCAATTACACACACCGTGACCGTAGAGAGCGTGTGTGGCAGCGCGATCCACTTTGACAGCACTAGGGTGAAAGTATTGTCATGATCAGAAAAAAAAAAAAAAAAAAAAAAAAACCCCACAGGAGCCAGACAAGCAGCAACACAACGAGAGCAAAGCAGCGATGAAGCAGCTACAAGCGTGTTCTCCTTTCTTTTTCAGGTGGCAGAAAATGACAGAGAGAGGTGGAGGGGAGCACTGACAAACAAACGGAAAACTATTTACTTTTGATTTGGGACGTGTAGTCATGTAAACTTTTTCTTTGCCGCACCACTTCAGGTGGTGGAACACAAAGCAAACAAACAAGACAAAATATATCGTCCCAAGGGGAATTAAAAGTGAAGCCTCCCAGCAAAAGCAAAATCAGCTCCTCACCCGCACCTCGAGAGAAAGAAAATGTCTACTGATGACAAGTCTTTGATGTTGAGAAAGAATACAGCATCGTGTCGGTTCTTAAAATCAGTTTACAAGCGCAAACACACAGATCGTACCATCCAGCCCTGCGAGGAGGAGAAGACTGGTCACCGGTCTGTCTGCCTGGGACTTTAGTTGACATGTTGTTCGCAGAAGAGTCCTGATTGATTTTATCTTCAGTTATTCCGTGTGTGAGCTCTTTCCATATCTGCTGCATCTCTGCAAGGCTGAAACCTGCAAAAAAAAAAAAAATTTTAAAATGTTTTAAACATATATCTTATTGTAAACATCTCCATTTGGTTTTTTAAATGTTGATTAAGGAAACCGCAAACATAATGTATTGTTCATTATCGACATGTAATACTATTAGGAAGCAGCTGAGTGGCATATTTGTTACAGAATTAGGATATTTTATTCATGATGATTCCCTTTCACACGTGCACTTTTTTCGTCTGCGCGCCACATTCACGCGTTCAACTCATTCCCACCTCAAAGCTGCTTGAGGGCGAGCAACTCTTCCTCATGACATCATGTAACCTCTTTGCTGTAATCCAAGAATAATGATCACAGCTAGAATATTAATCATGATGCATTTTTCTACTTTTAGGCTTTTACTTTCATCATTGTCTCTTTTGAGTTTAGTGCAGTTATGTAACTGAACGTAAAAAAAAAAATCAAATCTCCCTGTGTGGAGGTCTCTGTGACAGAATCCTATCAGATGCACGCTCATGTGATATGATACAACATACTGTAGTAACCTTACAATGTTAACCTCAAATGTGCTCTGAATTACAACACTAAAAACACACATACTATGCAGATACATTGAAACTCGCAGTACAGCTGACATCCCTGTTACTTGCAACAGACACTGCTACTGATAGAGGTGAAACATAGTGACCTGGAGAGAAGGCAGGAGAGGACGGGACTGGTCTCTGCACCCGGAGGAGCTGCTGCTGCTGCTGCTGCTGCTGCTGGAGCTGAAGGAGCTGCTGGAACACAAGCTGCTGTGCAGGCAGCTGAAGGACGGAGAGAGAACATTTTTGCAGAAAAGTGAGGTAGTAGTCATGTGAAACTCCGCGCACACTTTCCTTTCCCCTGGTAGTTGTGTGAGTTTTGATCCTAGGCTTAAATCAGTGTCAGTGTAACTCATCCTTCACCCTTTACTTCACTTCAGCTGGAAAACATTATTCTCAAATCCCAAAAGCAAGCGACAAAAGCACATAAACAAGTTCATTTTTCATTATGTGAGCACTTCCAGGCTACTTAAACCTGAAGCTGTTATTTAAACTATTAGATTTGTTTTGTAATAGAGCTTTTGTGCCAATATGGGTAGAAACTTGACAAAACCAGTCAAACAAATGTAGGAATAAACCACAAATAAGTTACTTACCTCTTTGACTTTCTTGATGGGCTTTTGTTGAAGCAGCTGCAGATGAATCTGTTGTTGCTTCTTGTAAAACTCTTTCAAATGTTGCTGGAAAATTAGTCATGGACCATTATTATAACATTATTATTAGTATAGACAGTTACCTCACTCTCAAACAACTTACAGTGAAATGAGTGAAACAGTACAAATACAAATTACCAACAGTAAAAAATATTTTTCTATTGAGCAATATGAAGCTGTTTGAGGTACAATTTCACAACATTTTTTTTTTTAATACTGGCAATGTCCTAAAACTAGTAAAGCTAAATGGAGAGCAATATCACTGATTATACCTGTGTTATTCCTGCTGTGACAAGTCAAAATGTCTGCCATGAAAAAGCTGATATCAACCAATTGAACTTTAAAGGTCAGGTAGGTTAAATTGCAAAAGTTCATGTCAACCAAAACACATACGCTACTGTATTGTTTTATCTTTCTTTATGTTTGCTTTAGCAGGCCAGTTTTCCTTGGCTTTGATAGCTGTCAGGTAGTTTAGCTACGCTAACTACTGCAGCTAATATTACAGTGACATTAAGCAAATGACCTAACTTTATAACTACATTTATTTCCTTTTTTTTTAATCCCCAGTTACACTTTGTTGTCCTGGTTTAGCAGACAAACACATGTTCCCGTAACAGGTTTTTATTTTTGCATAAAATAGCTCATTTACATTAGAACTGACCGTTTAGGGTCGTTAGTTAATTTACTAGCTTAGCTTAAGGGCTGTAAATTAGTATTGTATGAACTTAGATAGTTCCTGAGTTTCAACTCATTATGAAAACTAAGCTAACTACCTAATCAACACACTTATGACTAATGCCAACATTTATTCACTCCTTTAGTTACAGTCATTTCAGTCCAATAAATATTTGTACACAAAAAAAAAAAATCCTCAGACTTTCTTCTGCATAGGTAGGCTATAGCTGTATAGCTGTAAGCCAGCATGCAGTGTATTATTATTAGTAGTGCCCACAGTGTATTAGTTTTTGTATTTAAATACCTGCTGGAGCAGAAGGGCTTGCTGCTTCTGGTGGATCAGAGCCTGCAGCTGGTTGGGGGACAGGAGCTGCTGCACCTGCTGAGGAGCCATCATAGCCAGGAACACCTTCAGGAAGAAGAGTCAGGAGGAAATGATAAAGGAGCACAGTCTACAGAGCGAAGGCAAGCGGACGAGTGAGCGAGACACCAGGCAAGTGTCATGTGTTCAACAGTAATAGCCATCGAATATGAATCTCTTTTCCCCCAATCCAATTACAAAACAGTGCTGTCAACCCTTTGTGAACATCATCATGCTGGATTGTGTCATTGACCTTAAATGAGATGGCGGATAGGCTGACCAGCTAATTAGCAACACAATTACATGCTTGTTGTGACTCCTAATAGAAGTGTATGGGTATTAATAAAGGCAAACACTCACAGAATAATAACTGATCTGCACTGCACTGATTGAGCGACACATATAGGGTGATAGTCTCCTTTTGTATTCAAGCAGAGGCAAGAGCAATTTCCATGAATGCATTAAGAAAAAAAAAACACTTACAAATTCAATATGTTGTATTACAAACAATGCAAAAAAAAAAAGAATAATGCTGTCAATTGATTGTTGGGCACAATATAATTTATTAGTAGAACAATATGTCTTATTTCCTACATGGGAAATGTAAATTGCTCTATACAGATGTGTCTGTGACCTGATGTTTCTGTGAAGCCTTATGTCAGAGTAATATCTAAGCGGCTTGCAGGATTTAATGAAAGAGGAACACATCAGGGACTTCAGATTGACATTTTTGTCGTCAGTGAAACTGTAGAAATTAGATGAAGAATTCACACTCTGGCACTGCAGGTGTAACAATCTGCATTGTATGAATGATTTGGTCTCATTTAACAATGGGTTGATTAATTAAGGCGATCAACAAAAAAAGGGACAATATTAAAGACTTATACAAGTGTTTAGACATTTAAAGCCTCTTTAATGTGAAATTTGCTACTTCTTTTCTGAACAGGACAGAGAAAGTGGCGGTGGAATTAGCAGAAAATGTGCAGCATTTCTTCTCCAATTCGCAGTATTTAAATACACAAAAAATGGATTATTTAAATGTGAGTGGCTTTGCTAAAATGAACAAAACAAAACTTACTAAACCCAACTCGCCTAACTAGACTAACATTACAGTTGATCACCCACTAAAAAAACCCAGTGTGTCAAATAAAAATCACCTCTGTGTGTGAAAATGCACACACCTGATGTCCTTACCACCACATACATTTTCCAACAGTTTTAGAGAGACAAAAAAGCAATTTAGGAAGATCAATTTGTGATTTTCTGTCAATTTAGTTATTCATTAGTTAATTGACTGAATGTAAAAATACCAAACAGATTAATTGATAGTGAATACTGTTGCTAGACGTGGCCCTAATCTTACACTTTTTGTGTGTTTCCTGAATCTTCTCGTGTACGTAGTTTTAAAGAAGGCACTGACACACAGCTGGCTTCATTATCGTGCTTTACAAACCTCTAGATTACCATTCACGGTGTGGATTGGATGCTGCAGTAATAAGAGAAATAAATTACAGAATAAAGACCTTCACTGTAAATAGTCTTCATGTGTAACATGTTGCGGAGTTTGCAGGTAGAAAAAGTTTCACATTACGAGCCATTATTATGTTTTAAAGCCACATTCTGGCGGACGGGCAGCGTTGCATCGCTGCCGTTATGACATTGTCTCTTACTATAGTGCCATTCACTGAAAATGACAAAGACAATGACACTCCCACAGTTGCAGACGGTGCGATGGACACTTACTATGGACAGTGGCAATGCTGTTTTTGTTATATTGCTAAAATTCTGCAGGGTCCCACTTCGAGTGCCTCGTACAGGTTTAGAAAGTGAATTAGGGGAAAAGAGCAGAGCAAAAGTGACACGACGGGAGAACAGAGTGAAGAAAACGGCGGTGAGCGAGCGTTCATCATCATGTTGTTTCATTGATCCCCTAGATTAAGATTCCCAAGGACGGACTCACGACAAACAACCATAAAATGATGTTGGGTCACGCTTAGTTGCCTTTCCACTTGCATCTGTTTGGCCCAGGTCTGTGGACAATTATTCCTCCCTGGCTCTGACTCACAAACTAATAATGAAGGACAAACAGAGTTCTGCGTGTCAACTCCCAACCCGGATCAGATCTCATATGAAATCCCTGCCACTGTCAACAGAGCTGCAGGCTCCAGGTTTGGTGTCCTGTCAGAGGACGTCCAATATGGAGCTGGTATTTCTCTTGACATCTGTTTGCCTAAGAATGTTCTATTTCCCGCTTATGAAGAGGAGGAGGAGGAGGGAGAAGAGACGAAGGAAGAAGAGGAGGATGAGGGGGAGGTTGAGGAGTAGTAGGAGGATGAAGATACCTGTTTATGGTGGAGACTCTGCCAGTTTTCCCCACTCACTCTACTGCAGGAGTCCCCATTAGCCGCTCTCTCTCCTGCACCGGTGTCCGTGTGACTGAGTAGGCTGCTGGCTGGGGTTTGACGGGCTGCCGTGGGACTGAGAGGAGACTCAGGCATAGCAGCTCAGCTCCTAAAAGAAAGCAGTCAACACTGAATAAGCTGTGAGACTCAAACAGTGTAGATGCAGGTCAGCATCATTGCTAAATTACACCTTTGTGTGGGCCTTGCGTGAAAGACACGGGAGAGAAGAAAAATACCGAAGATAATGGGCATGCTTTTTCAGAACATACAAAGAGAAAGAAAAAATTATTCCTTTGCACAACTGAAATAAACAATGCACGGCTTCAAATCCACTGAAATACTACAGATGCAATTTACAGATGCACAGACTACATACAGTTAATGAATCTGTGATTTCCATCTTAAGTATTTATTTACATGTGGGTGGAATCAGGAAAAAAAAAAAAATAATAAAAAGTCATTGATATTTTCGCATAGTAAATTTAGGCTACATTTAAAAAATAGCAATTTCTGTTCATCAAAATCATCCAGACCTCATGTGAAAAAAATAACATTGACACACTCACATTCTGTAAGTTTACAGTAGCTTTCCTAAATGAAATATACATTTACTATATGTACAAATGTATTTCTTTAAATGTTGGACAGTTTACATACAGCATCACTTTTCTCAAATCCGTGTTTTTGACACAGAATAGAGTCGGTAAATGGATCTGTCGCTTCTTATCGGCAGGGCACGAAGATCCAGGAAAGCTTGCATGGAGTTTTTTTTTTTTAAGTCTAACTTTTTATTACATGTCTTAATTTATCTCGGCAGTGCATGAAGTAGAAAGGTAAAATAGATCTTACCTATATACGCAAGAGATACATAAGATCTATTACCTCTACAATTGAGCACAAATAAGAGTTTAACTTTCAGCAATAACTCCTAAAGCATATGAGAAGTAACATCTGATCCAAGCTCCCTGACGCCTCTATTTATCTCCGGATTGTATTAAAAGTACGTACCGTTAAGGTGAATAGTCGAATTCAGAGCAGCCAGGAAGAGTTGATGTCTCCAAGTCATGCAGTTTGGAGTGAGGATGGGAGAGGACTGATGGAGTTGTGTGTCTACCTGAGGGGGAGGAGTCAGTGTCAGCCAGTGTATTAGACAGTAGTGAGAATAGCAGTTGATTACCAGGATGTGAAAAACAGGAAAATCATCTAGAGCAATAGATCCTTTTATTTTTTTTTAATTATTATTTTTTTAAGGCTTAAAGGTAACAGGGCTAACCTGGTCAGTGTTTCCACATGTGTAGTGATGCATTTCATCAGCATTTGTAAAAAGGTCCTCTCGAATTTGTCTTAATTCATAAACGTCACATCCACAGTGCACTAATATAAAAAATACAATGTATATTGTAACATAATATACAGACAAGGATATTGTGCTTCCCAGTTGCCTATTGTTGCAGGCATTGCTTTTCTTTGTTGATATTCATAGAAATACACAAACCAATAAAAAAAAACTAAATGCCTCAAAACAAGCGTCATTTATTGTCTTTCATGATAAAAAACAAAAGTGCTTTCTTTGAGAAAAGGACAAGTATAGTTGTCTGTGACTTTATTTAGATATGCAGTATCGACTAGTCTTGAACAACAAAAAGAGCTCTGCAGCTACACAACTGTCAAACTGTTATCAAAGAGCTATTTACAGTAGTGTCTGCACTTTTATTTGAAAAGCAAATCAGTACATCTGTTAAAAACAAATAAAAGTGTTTTAATTTTGGCTGGTTGATAAATGCTGTGTACCCTAGAGTGTAAAAACTTCAACCCAGCTACACTGACAAACAACATCTGAAATGACTCTAAACTTTGTAGGAAACATTTCTGCACAGCTATGTCTTCATGTTCTCATGGGTTCAGCATTTTCCTTTTATTTTACCATTTTTCTCATCTTTTTTTTCTTCTATTTTTTTCTTTTAAGCATACCACATTTTATACACCTTCGGTGGCTTTCTGTAATGTCAGCTCTATATTGCAAAATATGTTTTACAGACTGCAAGTACATAATGAAGGAAGATGGTGAGGACCAAAGGCCAGGCTGCCATAGCATCAGGAGCAATTATGCTCTGGTGAGACGAGAGAGATATAAAGGTAAAGAAAAAAGCCACTGAATACATTCTCTTGTATTTTAGCTCACACACAATTTCAAATGTGTCCCTCCTGCCGTGGCATAAGAATAAGGAAAAAATAACCCGGCATAGCTTTGAATCTACAAAACAATAGTGTGATACATGTTAAAGATGAAACTATTTTACACCGTATGAATGTGGATTGGTGCAGTACATTTGATGCATTTATATAAGTGACGGTTGACTAGAGAGGCCGAATAAATCTTCTCTCTACAAAACGTGTCTTAAAGCAGGACTGGGCCATTAGTGAATTGTAGATATTGTAAACCAAGGTAACTTTCTGCCACCTACTGGATTAGTATTTACCTGCCCTCCAGTTTTTACTGGAAGAAAAAAAGTAATGTCAAATTTCTTCCGTATATTCAGACAGGAAATCCATGTCTTCCATGTAGTCTCCACTTTATTCTTTATAAAGCTTTCAGACAGTTCAGGGATGAAACTAAAAGTCGACTCAGGTTTTATCAACTCTTTGACGGCTGCAGACACACAGCAGCAGCCAGGAAACCTGAGCTCCCGCCCTCGTGGTGTCATGAACCTGCTGTCATATGACCCTTTCTAGTTGTGCGGGACACTGCTTCTCCGGCCCGGACCCCGGCTCCTGAGGTAGGGAAACTGCTCCTCCATTGCTCTGTAGATGGACTCCAGGTTGAGTTTCTGGGAGGGGGAAGACAGGAGGTCTTTGGCAATCACGCCAATGTAGGATAGCAATGGCTTTGAGAAGAGCTGTGCGTCCTCAGAGGAGGGAGGGATTGTCTGAGGAGTTGCTCAGGGTTTGGGTTGGTGAGGATTCTCTCATAACTACTGAAAGCATCAGCTGTTCGTTGCAACCATTTCTTGTCCTTTCATTTCTCTGCTGCTCTCTTCTGTCGTGGAAGTATTTATGAAATCACATCCTGCTTTGCCTTCTTTAATGTATGAAGTAGCTGTGACTTGTTGTCTAGTGTTTCCTTTCTCTTTATTCATTGTTTATTTTACTTCCAAGCCGTATTGCTGCGGGGGACATTTGAAGTATCCTGTCTGTATCAGATCACATATCCTCTGAGAGTTTACTTCTTTCCTGTTGGACAAAACTATTATCTCCCAGGCAGCTTTTACTTGCTTTTATTCTTCTGTTAAGACACAGCACTCTTAGTCACTGTTAGAATATGTATTTTATTTGCTCAGTTAGATTAAAGACTAACCTCTTTGGAGCTGGACATGCCGCTTTGTCATAGCCGTGAGATACACAGGAAATAGCACAAAAACGAGACAAATCTTGATGTGGGATAAGCAGATAAAAGAACTAGCTTATGTGGGATGGTTGTTTCTTACATACTATGAGGCTTTCACGGTTATTGCACCATCAGAGAGTCAGAGATTGGTCAGTGGAAATTATTTGGAAAGGCCTAAACAGTATGCGCAGGCCATTTGGTCTTGTTTTAGACCTCATGTGACCCATTGTGGGCCAAAAGCAACAAAACACAAATAGCTGCCGCGGCGAATCTCATGCTTGTTATACAAATAACATTCGAACTCTCGAGGGAGAAATTACTACAGTAAAAACAATGTACACAAAACGTTTAGATGTTGGAGCACTTTGCTGGAGTAAAATTAGATAATTATCGGTCGATCGGGTAGATCTCACACAGACACTCTGTCTCAAAGAGGCAAGAGGATGATATTTTCTCCTCCTGAGATTAGACTACTGTACATAGTTTAAGTCCCTTCTGGCCTATTTATAGTGTTGGCCCTTGCAACAATGTCATCTGTAACTCGACTCCATCTGTTAAGTCAGAGCATGTTGAATGTCAGTTGCCAGAAGCAGAAGCACTGCAGTTTGCGTCCCACTGACTCTCCTGCAGAGAGCCCCATGGAGTTTGTGGAACAACCAAGACCTTCTGGGGCCTGTAGCCTCTTAGGAGTGCCAGAACTCAGCTCCTTAGACGTGGACGATGATGAGTGTGAGGTGGTGATTGGCATCAGGCCCAAATCTTCTCCTCTCCCACGAAGACGGAGCTCTGTCGAGGACGAGTGGACTGAGCCGCCCTTGTCTGGCTCCAGGAGAGTGTCCTTTGCAGACGCTAAGGGCCTCTGTTTGGTGAAAGTGAAGGAGTTTGACACTCGGGATGTACCCAAGCTGCCAGAATGTGACTCCTCTCAGGGTGAAGGTAAAGAGGCAGAGGAGTACTTTCTATCTCCCTTAACTTTCTCCCTTCCGTTGTCTACTAAGGAGCTCTTCGTCAATGTCCAGAAGCAGAAAGTGGAGTTGGAGACCATCGAGTTACTTCCAGGGACCACAATTGTGAAAGGAGTGATCCGTGTCCTCAACATCTCCTACAATAAGGCGGTATACGTCCGAACCACTTTGGACACTTGGTCCAACCACTTTGACCTCCTTGCAGAGTACATGCCCGGTTCCAGTGACGGTCTGATGGACCTTTTCACGTTTAAACTCACCCTGGTGCCTCCGTTCGGGGAGCAGGGAGCCAGAGTCGACTTTTGTCTGCGATATGAGACTCCGGTGGGAACATTCTGGGCCAACAATAACGACAGGAACTACGTGCTGTTCTGTCAGCAGAGACTGAAAGAGAAACCACAGAAGGAAAATGCGAAGAAAAAAAGCTGCCTCAAGACTGTCAGGTGGGAATATAAAGTTTTTCATTTACAGGGATTTGTAGAGGTCAATACCCATGATGATTTTAGACACAATTCAAAGTTAATTTCATTACGTCAATCTTACATGGTTAGGAGAAATGTCCATTGTGCCTACTGTGGAAGAGTGGACTGGCAAGTTTCTGCCATACGCTTTTAAAAATGTTGGCTACTATTAAACCCGATATGCCAAAATTGTAATTGTTGTCTTTGTAATTATTGTATGAAAGCTGTGAGAAAACAAAAGGGGGGGGGTCAAACTAAATGGAATTCCGTGGACAAGCCCATCAGGTTTATTAAGCTGTAGATAATGTGAGGTCTGTATTTTTCTTTAAGTTTGAAGCAAATCTGGTGGAAAGATCGTGTAGATATATTATTGCTGAATGAATAATATGATGCATTGACAAAACTGTGGTAAAGTGCAGGGTTTGTGAACGGGAAACGGCTTTTAAATGTCCAATATGGATTAGCATATTGGGCGCTGTTAAACACCATCAGCAAAATGATTTGGAATCAAAAGGATTTCATGTATCTCTACACTGTCGCCTAATGTGTTTGAAAAAAGTCT
The DNA here is from genome assembly GCA_943593645.1 of Bovichtus variegatus. Lineage (NCBI taxonomy): Eukaryota > Metazoa > Chordata > Actinopteri > Perciformes > Bovichtidae > Bovichtus > Bovichtus variegatus. The sequence goes on along the minus strand of CALSCE010009442.1, from coordinate 5,375,853 downwards.
GACTGATCACAATTTTATTGATTCACAGTCAGAACTTCTCCACTGTGGAAAACATTTCTGCAATGGAAGCTTCCTCTCGGGACAACATTTCAACGGGTGAATATTTATTTTGTTGATTTTGAAACAAAATACCTGTGGAATAAAAAATTCAAAAAAAAAGTTAAAAAGTTCAGCCTCAATATAAATGTAAACGTTTTCTTTTCTCCAGATGTGTCAAAACATGGAGAGGGAGCGGACACTCGGGAAGTCAAGCAAATCTCCGATGGCCAGTCAGGAACATCAGAGGAAGATCGGCAGAAATTACTGGTGAGTGAAAAAAATCCACAAATACAATCGCAGTTCTGTCTTTCTTTCTTTTTTGGCGCATATAAACCAAGACACAGTCCAGTTTACTTATGTATTTTATGGTTTGCCTTAAAACTTCCTAGCCAACTTTAAAGGCACATTCAATACATTTGTTCGCAACTCAAGTGTATTTGCAGCAACATTAGCATAATAATACTGTATAAATGACAGTGACTGTTACTAGGTACTGTCTAATTGTTCTGAAATCCCAAAAACCCTTGTCATCAGACCATAGTATTTTATTTTTGATTCTTCAAACAATTTCTTATTTTAGAACTTGGTTTGACAGGTTTGATGCAATATTGGCTATGAAAGGGAGCTTAAACACATCATGTGTCTATGAGGCTTAGGAGGAACAGAAAACTTTACATGACCCCGAGTGCACTTTCTGAGAGAATATCACATGACCGAGTAGCAGCAGAGTAACGTAATGTACTGTGCACTGTGTGCACTCTCTCGGTGTCTCATATCTTGTCTTGCATGCTATTTTAACACTATTTCAATCATTTATCTGTGTATATTTCATTTAGAAAAATGCAGTCACGGATATTATTGAATCTGAGCATGTTGCTGTGCAAAATACAACTTTAAATGTCACCCCACTCCCTTATCCTAAAACACCATAACTACTCTGGGCAAAAGTGAAATGAATATATTCCTGTCGTTGATAAACAGACCGAGAGCAGACAGACCTGCAGCCAAAGACTTCACAGAAAGGCTGCACGGAGGGCTCGGGTGAGGGACTACTTTTCTCAGAAAAATGGAGGAGCGGATGACACTGAAAGAGACGAATCCCTTAAAGAAGCAAAACAGGCAGCCCAAGAAGAACCTGCCGAGGAAAAGCGCTCAGATGTGCGATCATTTCCAGAGGAGAGCGGTGAATCAGAGGGTTCTCACTTTGTTTTTGAACCTCTGGAAACATGCGGCAAACCTCTCCTTGATGTTCCACATGACACGTCAACAACACACGACTACGCGTCTGACAGTGAGACAGCGAAATCGGAGAGCATCAGTGCCACAGATATCTCAGACAAGCCACTACATTCAAATCATGAGCCGGCTCTTGCAGGATTCTATCTCAACAAGCCTGTTTCAAAAGCTGAGGAAAGCAATATTGCAGCTGAACCAGCCGACAGTGTTGCTCCAGCAGTGAGCAGCGAAAGCCTTGTTAGCAACACCAACACCTTCACATTTGGAACAGTAGTGGCTCCGCTGTATCATCAGGTGTTTGGCAGAGTGGGAAGTGAAAGTGATCAGGTGAATCTAGTGTGGCCTGCACTGTATGTTGGAGACCTAACTCAAAGATACCCTCACACTGAAAGAAGACAGGCTAGCTGTACAACAGACGCTAGAAGTAATGATGGCGAAGTTCAGGGAAATGTGATTAAGACTCAGGAATCAAACCGAGAATGCTTGGATGCCACTCCAAATTGTCGTCCCATCGAAGAAGAAGAAGGAACAAGTGTGAGCGTGACAGCAAACGGCATCCTGGATCCTTCAGAAACGCTGCAGGATCCAGATGGTATTATACATCCAGACCAGAGGCGCACCGATGCATCGGAGGGCACGGGCACTATTTCGGAAGACGCAGTCGTGCGCCCTCACGTTGTAAACATTTTAAACACAGATTTGTTGAATCCACAAATACCCACAGAGAGTTTACGTCTCCTGGGAGAAGCACAGGAGGACAATCTCACCCATGACCTCCAACTACAAGAGCATACATGGACTCAGACTAAAACTAATCCAGGTGAAACACTTGCACAAAGGGAAACACAAGAAGTCTTGACCACTCCAACCTCATGTATGTCACCTCAACCTTCTGGGAGTGAATCTGAGCGTGTTAGTGACGAGACAGAGCGACAGACCAGCGGTGTCGAAGCAAATGACTGTAAGTGTGTGGAGGAGTCAAGCAAAGGCGATGATGTTGGCAAAACAGTAAATATGTCAACAAGCAATGCCATTGAAGAGGAGGAGACGCTATTAGAAGCTTTACATGATTTGGATCTTAAGCACATTAATAATTCAGCTACAAAAGAGACTGAGAATAGCTACGTTCCTTGTTTTGAAATCATAGAGGAAAAGGATGTCACAACACCTCCGATATCTCTCGAAACTCATGAGAACAACTCCCCTGAAGATGAAACAAAACACTCAGCTGAAATTAAAGCAATTGGTGAGGTAGCTGAGTCACCGACAAAAGCAAGAATAAGTGATCACATACACGGTGACGTGTTCGTGGAGCTCAAAGATGAAAACGCGCGAAAAATAGAGCCTCGTGACATGGAAGCTGCTGACTCAAAGCGGCAGGATTTTTGTTTAGCAGACACGACTGAGGTCAACTGGGAAAGGATGGTTGAGGAAGAGGAGGAAAACATATTAACAGATGAAGAGGAAGGTGAGGCAATACGTTTAGAAACAGTGGAGGAAGACCAAGGAGAGTTGGAGGACACGGGGGGGAAGACAGCATCAGAAAACAGAGATACAGCTGAAGGGGAAAAAGAGAAAAAAGAGGACAAAATGCTGCAGGAGATAACAACTGCAAGAGAGAAAGAGAACAGGGCTGAGGAGGCAGATGTTTTAGAGGGCAAGCATAGGATTGGAGAGGAGGAAGTTGGGTGGATTGTGGCTGGAGAAGATGTGGAGGAAGTTGAGAAAGAATTAGAATATGCTCAAGCCACGAAGACAGCTGGAGAGGAGATTAAAGAAGAGAAAATGGAGGAACAGGAGGACACAGAGTTAGAGGAAGAGGAGGACTTTGCAGAGATACAAGGGGCTAATATTGGAAAGACAAGTGACCAAGATGAAGAGGAGATAGAGGAGGAGGGGGAGGAGGAGGGGGAGGAGGAAGAGGAGGAGGAGGAGGAGGAGGAGGAGGAGGAGGAGGAGGAGGAGGAAATGACTGATGACGATGAAGCCTGTGTGGAGTGGGAGGATCAGGTCAAATCAAGGGAGGAAAACATAGAGCAGGAGAATCCAGATTGGGAGGGGATTCTAGTTGATGAAACGGGAGATTCGGAGATTGTAGATGCAGAGTCAGAGAGCGTGACGATAGAGGTCAGGGAAAATACAGCAGGGTGTTTCGAAGAGGGGTTAGACTTTCCACAAAACGAGCTTGAGGAAGGTTCATCTCCTCCGGTGAACAATGTGCAGGACAAGAGAGCAACTGAAATGCATCTTCACAAAGGCCAAGATTTCCTGAGCAACGAGAATGCTACCCACGACCCGTCGAAAGCGGCGAGGGATGACAACGAATCCGTCGCTGCGGAGGGAGGCTCGTGCATCTTTGCGGCCGAACCTGAAAGCGACCAATCAAGCCACGACAGCGCTTCAGCAGAGTCCGACTCAGACGACGAGGTGGAGTTGTACATGCACTGTCTGAGGGCCGTTCACACCGGGACACAGGCCCAGAAAGACAGGAACAAAGACGCAGGTTTTAGCACGGGCGTGCGGCCCTCCGGAAGCAGGAGCAAACTGCTGTCCACACCCATGCCGTCCATCAGTGAGTCTCTGGATGAAGAACAACACCTCGGCCGCCTGCAGGACAGTCAGGAGGACACGGGGACGGCAGACATCCAAGCCACAGCTGCAGCTCTGCCAGCGGCAAGTGGACAGGGATGCATCAACGGAAATGTGTCATGGTGGAAAAAGACTTTTTCCTGCGGCAATATCTCAAAAACATTCTTATACGCCACCTTGTTAGTGGTATTTTTAGTCGTGGTCTACCGCTATGATTTCCTTGCCTGTTTTGGACTCTACTTGATATCAGTGGTTTGGCTCTACTGTCAAGGAGAGAGGCAGCCAGAACGACCAAAAAAACCCCACAACAGAATAGGTTGAATTAAACTGCAGTGTAAACTGTAATACTATCATACCACCATTGGATGTTTCCCTTCATCGGAAGATATTCGAACAAGACCTATTAGTATTGGTTCAAATAGAAGACGCAGAAGAAGAAAAAGACACGACAGTGAATGATAATAGGCATTTATTTAAAGTAAATATGACACATATCAGACTAAATGCTGTATATTCCCTATGGGAGGATGCTAACTATGTTGTCAAGAGTACACGAACCAATTTTCTTTACATTTTACTGTACATAAAACGTAGCATCGACAGCGGACCATTACTCACACTGCTCAGTTGTGCACAGTGTTAATGCATTTTGGAGGTGTAAATAAGCCGATCAGTGTGCTGTGTGTATGGATGCCATCCATAAGTCTTTGTGTTTGTGTAGGGTACATTTTTATTTTTGACTGAAATTAATAAATTGTACTGTAGAAAAATAATTCAATGTGTTCAATGGCTTTTTATTACTAATAGTGTTCACAGCACTAATAGCACGAGGAGGCTTGACTGTGTGTGGTTCAGCAGACTTTGTTTGCTGTGTGAGCTCGGTAAAGTTAACTTTCTGTTTTACTGTCCATGTCTATGAGGACATAAGAGATGTACTTTTTTAGTAAAAAATGACCTCTATTTATGTCAATTGTTTTTTGGCTGGATGAGAGAAGGCAGAACATTTTGTTCAAGACAGAGCGATAAAATAACCTGTCACTTTGTTATTAAATGAAACGTAGTAAAATGTTTGACTGCTGCAACTATATTTGTGGTGTCTTGTTAACCCATGAGGGTTGGGCACTTTGTGCGCATGTCACGACAATAAAGAAATCAATCAATCAAATAAATAGTAGACTGACAATAGAATAAGCTGAATAAATAACAGCAGGAAATAGATTTAATATAAATTTCTGCAATTTAGAATTCACCATTTACCATGTATACATTGGAAACAAGAGCCTACTGCCATGCTTGCAGCTTTGGAGCAGTGCTTTGAGCCAATGTAAACATGCTCACATTGTTAGTTTAGTGTGTTAGCATTCTAACGTATTCTGATTAACTTTAACTGAACACAATGGAGAGCTGAGGCTGATGAGAATGGCACGACCTTGGCGGCCATTTGGTCTTAAACCGAAGAATTGGACAAATTGAATGAACGCGCATTTTGACCAGACAATTCCGCTAGTTCAAAAAGTTTTTACCATGCTTCCTGATGGGAACACGATTGTCTGTTCCAAATTTTATGGGAAACCATCCAGTACTAACCACAGATGCAACAGCTCATGGTGGCGCTAGTACAAAAGTCATTAGGATTCATCTTCAAGGGACCATAAATGTCTGCACAAAAATGTCAGGGCGTGGATGTCGAGATATTTCAGTCTGGACCAAAGTCGGGGACCAACAGACCAACATTCATATTCACGCCGCCGGTGCGACTAAAAACTGGGTCAATGCATCAGCAAACACCAATCAGAGACTGAAATTGTCTTCAAATACACTTTTTTTTTCTGTAATAAACTTGACTGCACTTAGATTTACTCACTTACAAATAAACAGCAATGCTGATTTGAATCTTTTTCCCCCCCCTCATAAAGTATACAGGTTAGTTGAAGCTTTTCTTTTCAAAGGAAATATAAATGCCATCAGAGCTATGTTGTGGCAGAGATCTCTGGTCATACCCTGAATCTCTACAAGAGAGCAGAAACACGATTCTGACCTGAAAGTGTGTGTTTCTGGTGTGTTGGAATGTTTTGGCTTTTTTTATCTCGTGCTACATTCTGATCCAATCGGGTATCATGTACTCGTTATCAGCGTTTTAAAATATGTTTGGCATCAAGCTGAGGGACAAAATAGGAGTCAACAGTTTTTAAAGGATCATTCCGTCCTTTTCTCACCTTTCTCCAGGAAAGTTGACGAACTGGATCCAAATAAAAAGGACAAACCTTGAGGCGAGTCGATTTCTGACGTACTGTCTGTACTGTAGTGTAGTGTCCACGATAAATCTATAGGCAGCTTTCAATGCATGTTCCAAGCAGTTGGGTAATTCAGTCTCAGAATAAATCAACAGAGAGTCAAATCAAGTCACTTGTAGCACTAACATGTAGTTCCTGCTTGCTATTTGAACTTTGGCTTTTGGCTGTGTTTTGAGCTGAACACAGCTGCAGTAATGTACTCGCCAGGGGATTTGAGCGCAGTCCGCTGGGAGGATTACCACTCTCGTTTGCCAGATGAAGAGGAACATTTTTAGCCACCAAAAGAAACACAATAACATTTTCGACCAGTGAGACGTGCAGAAGGGTGTATCGATCCGTCCAAAGATAATTAATGACCTCTCTGTACATTCCTAAAAGGTCAAATTCCAATGATAGCCTCCAGGGACAAGGGTTTAAGGCAAGTATCCTTTTTTTTTAATAAAACTGGTTTATCTGTGAGTTGAATTTAATTAACCCAAGTCTTTCTGTCTGTGAGATCTTCTAGATAGGACCATGATGTTTCCCAGAGGAATATCAGTTCGGACATGTCGTAACAAACCTCTCCTGTCATCCGTGTTTACTTTTTTAAACTTGAAATCACCCTGTCAATTTGTAGTAGCTGTGCAGGTGGAGCTTATGTTGTATCATCGGAGCATGCTGGAGGACCCCGACACCTGTTGAACTGCGTATTCGTACAACGACCACAGTGTTTAATGCTGCAGCCTGCAGCCAAATGATCAGATGCCCGTCGGACATCTTTCCAGGACTGTTATTACTCGAGTGCAGCGATAAATTAAATGTGCCAAGAGTATGCGGATCAACGTTTTAAGCCAGGGTGTGGTGCTGCCTTTACACACGAAGAGCATAAGAGACATTTTCATGTGTATTTAATAAAATATTAACATGAAAAATGAATTATTTATAATCTGTAGCACATAATTAGTTTAAAAGGGAGAGACATTTCAAATGAATGCATAAACACACCAATAAAACATAATAGAAAGCATGAATTATACATGAAAGGAATTACCATTTCATAGGCCTTTCTCATTTCTTTGTTACAAACAACTTTTCCTGTTTGCAACTAGAGCATTTACGCAAGAACGCACATGGTGATTTTCCATTAATACCCACGAAGGTTTTTAAGGTGTAAGTACATCCCAGCCATGGCAGGGTCAGAGTGCAACAAGCAGGCGTATCTGCAGCTGAGAAAACTGCGCAGTTACAATCATGTGCTGTATGTTATTTTTGGAAGGGAGGAGTAGTTATGTTCTTTAATAATGTATAAATACAGTCTGGACATCAAACTTTAGATACAACTAAATTGCCTTCACTTTGCACTGAATTCAGCATTAAATCAGAACAAAAGCAGAAATGAAAGTGCAAAATAATTTATTTTTCAAATGTTTTATTTTCATTGCTGCAACAACCAAACTCCTTAAAAGTCAACGCTGCCAATCTCATACATTTTGTAGACTTAGACTTAAATGTACAGCGTTTTAACATTGGCAGCTATCCAGAAAAATGAAAAGGCCATGTATAGTGGAGATCTGTCTTCGGAAATGTGGGAACCACATAACCATTGGGTGGCACTGTCTACACAGTACAAGTCAAATTGGATACACAGGAATGAAATGCAAAATTGTAACCATATACAGAATGATCTGTATTACCCTTTGTGAGTTGCAAAATATTGTTTTCGAACTGAATGTAAGATGTTTATCCTTATTTTGACTCCAAGTGGCTTCACTCTGAATGCTGAACTTTTACCAGAGAAGGCGTACACTGAAGAGTAGCAACATTTAACAGGAACTACTTGAGCATACATCTGTGGAATAAAATAGAATAGAAAATGAAAAACCTTATTGTTTCTCCTGGGTGAAAGATGTGTCTTTTTCTCACCTTTGAAAAATAATAAACACACAACATATCGCAAATCAACATAATCAAATCTTCAACATCACGTCAGTAATGCAGAAGTTGATACAACTTTTATAATCAAAAAACCCCCCATGAGGGTATTTTACTGCAGTTTTCATTATATTGAATGCATTTCCTGGAAACAGCAGGGTTATACTGAGTATTTATAACAATTATGTAATCATTTCGAAAGCAGCCTACAATTTTTCCAGCTGTTTTTGACAACAGCTTGTTTTTATTAGCCACAGTCAGATTGCCATACCAGACTGAAATGCTCTCTGTCAGGCTGACATACTTTTTCCAGCACAGTTTGACTGACTCCAAAAGTGTTTAGTTTCCTAACAAGAACTTCTATTCGACTATTACTAGTTTAGGCATTTCGTTTCTCAAAAGTCTGAGACAGAAGGGAGGCTAATGATTAATTTTGGGAACATTTTCATTCATTACCCGGTGCTCCTGAATAATCTGCACTAACATCTCACTAATTGCAACATTATTTATCAAGGCTTAATAAGGGCCTCTCCTCACTTTCCTTCTGGGCACAGTCAAATTAGCTGACTTGCTGAGGCAGTTAGTCGTCTTTGCTGTGTAGCTGCATCTGTGGCAAATTTTTATGAGCCTGTTTTTGTACGAAACTATTTTGCCAGTAGACGACCGAACTGACAATTTACGTCATTTAAAGTGTCATTTTGCTAAATTATGATATATAAATAGAGTTTTTATTTTATTTTCCATTTACAAATGACAACAGAAAACTATAATTCGTAGATAGAAGTAGCCTACAAGTGCACATGACAAAATATATTTCCAAGGATTCAAAGGCTAGTGTGCACCAGTGAATAATAATATATAGAATCAAGACAAGGGAAACAATCTTAAATATAAAGCACACAAATTCAAAGTAGAGAAAGTAAAAAATGTGTGTAATATATGTATTAAAATGTTAGATATATATAAAAGGAAAGAAAGACAAAACAGAAAATTGTAATTACATTTATTTAAGTGATGTAGGCCTAAGAGCAAAAATATATACCTAAGAAATAAAAGAGAAAAAAGACATTTACACAAATAATCGGTAAAATTGTCCTGTTTTAACAGTCTTTTTGTTGAAAGAGGAAGAAGTTGTTTACATATGCATTTTGACATTATTCGTATTCTATTAACATACCCTATTTAGTGTCATGTTATGAGGCGTTGGGATAACTTCAGGAGCTGTGGGATTTACAAGCTGTATTTAAACGCTTCATGGAACGCACGCATGCTCTGCTACGCTTCCAGGCCTGTGATTGGACGACGGCATGTCAGTTCCGGACCTCGTCTGTCAGAGTCAACCAATCAGCTTGCGTTTTGTTGGCCAGTGCACCGGTTCGCCGGTCGGTTTGCAGCTGGGAAAAGGGGAAGCAACTGGCGAAGGGCAGCATCGGCGGTGCGGTGCTATGGACCTCAGGGACAATGTCGAGACAGGGGAGACGGAAAACCACACAGAGCTGTTCTACGTGCCCATTCCAGACGAAGAGCCGTGCAAGAGGGAGCAGGAGAAGCTGTCAGGGGTCGTCAAAAACGTCCACAGAAAACTGCGCAGGAAATACAGAGAGGGTAAGCAGCCTCAGTGGGCCCCTCGGTCTCTCTGTGGCCCTGCAGCCGAGGGGCTAACACTGGACGTTAGCTCTCAAATACAGACATACAATCCTTCACACTAACATTAACCCTTGTAAAGATAATGTATCCTGCTCGTAACGTTACCCCTTCTAGCTAACGAGCTGGTTTTGATTCTCTGGTTGGCTGTTGTTGAGTCAGACCGCAGTGAGGGTTGCATTCAGCAGACAAGGCCTTTAAAGCTACTTAACAATAACATTATATACACTGCAATTTTTATTTTTGTTTATAGGTTCATGTCACTAGTGTGCAGATGTATTGTCTGTCTTCTAAAACCAGTGTACATTAACGTGATAGGTTACTAATAAAAGACACTAACATAGCACATCGGTTGAGACAATGAATGACTTATTTATTGCCTCTTTATTGCCAATAAATGATAACTCTGTGGACTGAACAAACATTTGGTGCAATTTGATCTTGTCTAAACAAGTACTCCCACAGAGCCACTAATGCAGATTTTACAGATAATCCCACAGTTTGTTTTACTCTTTTTATTTTTTATTTTTATTGTTCTTCTACTTGTAAAGAAATGTTCCTAATGTTTTACTCATAAATAAAGTTAAGATCGAAACTTGACACTTCAGATACCAATTGTCTTAGATTTACTTCTGCTTTTGTGATTTGGGGAAGTACAAAAAAGGCAACAAAAAAAACTGAAGTAACCATTCAGTGGGAGCAGATGATGCTGTATCTCTGAAGCTTTGATTTCAGATTTTGTCTGACCAAATGTTCACCTGGGATGTGGCTCTCGATCCCCTCCATCTGTCTTCACTCAGTGCAAGCCCATAACTATTTGCAAGCAAAATTTGCGAGGCTACAATCGACCCTTCCGGATGCAAAAAAAACGCAAAACTAAATTCGGCTTCATTCTCTTGTGTGCTTGTGTTTCAGTGACTGAAATGAAAATAGTTAATGGACCTTTTTTAAAGCTGTAAAGACTGCATTAGGGTTGGATTTCCACAATATTCGTTGTGTTTTCAGATCGGCAGATGTCCGTCCTGAGAACAAAAACACATCTTCTTTCCTTTCATGAGTCAATCTGGACGTTTGGAAAAACCCTTTCACTACACATCAGCGCTGATATATGAGTGTTGGTCAGAGTGTTCAACATCTTCATTGCTCAAAGAAAAACTGACATTTCACTTGACCTAGGGATTTATTCAAGCTTGAAGTTAAAGACTGTTTTGTACTTTTAAAGTGCCTACCAGCAATGCTTAAGTGCCCTAGATTTGAAAATGTGCTACAATGCCTACCCACACTGTGACTTTGGGTGTTTGTTAATGCTCATTCTCTCTTTCTGAGGAAATGCATGGTCCCAGTGTAGACTGTGTGGGAGGGGAACACAAAAAGGCAAATTCTAAATGGCATGTGCAAAATCTTTATCTTGAGAACGAAAACCTTATCTTATAATGGTAGCAGAACGACTGTTTGTAGGTTATACCTTATCTGACTTTGCAAGTATAAAAGCCACGACTGTCATGATCTAGGTTTTCTCTTGCTTGATTGCCTGGCTAATTTGTTTTATTGGACTGCTTCTGAATCAAATATATGCGTTTGACCATTTCACTGCCCTCAAACCTTAAAGCAAAGAGCAGAAAGAGAATTCTCGGCGCAGGGCAACTAATACTAGCTTAAAACAATTCATCAAAAAGGAGTTTGATATTTGTGGAGTCCGTCTTTTGCTGAAGGAAATGTTGCCACATTCTCTACTATCAGGTATGAGATACTTTTCAACCTTTTTTTAAAAACAACATAACCATGATTTAGTGTTGTTTTTTTTTTTTTTTTTTTTTTATAAATGATGTTGGATCAAGTCATGTTTTGAATAAATCAGAAGAGATTCAGTGAGAGACTAGTTTGTTGTTTTGGAGACTAGAACTGCACAGAGAAGTCTAGCAGACCTCATGAGTGGTTAATAAGTAAAGCATGATCTGGTAGGCTTGGCATTGAATCGCACTGGTCATGCTTCTCGAGCGCTGCTGTTTACCACCACTCCTTGTTGTCCTTTCATTTCTGCAAATCTGAATCAGAGTTTTTCCTTGTGGTCATGGGATTTCTCCCTTATCAGCTTGTTTGCCTATGCTACAGGCTGTCCACTGTGGAGATGTGCTGAAGGGCATTTTCTTCTGTGTACTTTATTATAACTTTGAAACGGCTATTTGAGTATTTGTCCTTTTTTTTTTTTTTTCTTCCGACAAACAGTTCCACTTCTTTTCTGGCAGAGGTGGTTGAACATGTAGCAGTTAATGTGGCCTGAGCTTTTTTAGCAGGTCTTTCCACAGGAGTACTGGCATGTTTTGGTGCTAAAGGGGTTGACCGAAGCTGGCAAGTAGGTTGTGAACGTTTGCTACTTGCTGTGGATGGATGTGTCTGACTAAATGAGACAAAGTAGGACTTTAGCTTATGCTAACTTTGAGAAGTTGTGAAGTTTTCGACGTACTCTCTGTGTTGTGAAGTTTTTATTTGTTTAGTTTTGTCCTGATTTTTAAAAAAAAGAAATGTTCTCCTCAGTGGGTGACTTTGACAAGATCTGGCGCGAGCACTGTGAAGATGAGCAGACGCTGAGTGAGTACGCCCTCGCCATGAAGAATCTCGCCGACAACCACTGGACCAAAAACTGCGAAGGAGAGGGACGCATCGAATGGTGTCGCAGGTACGACTTGAAATGGCTTTCAGCTGCAGCGTTAGACTTCATCCCAGTGAAGTCTGACTCCTCTAAACCTGCGGGATGTGCTTTCATGACGTGTCGCTGTCACTTTCACAGTAACGTTTCCACTTCCACAGTGTCTGTCAAGAATATTTTTTGGATGGCGGGATGAAAAGAATGTTAGAGAAGGATGAGAAAAGTGCCATGCTTGCCATGGGTCTGACTGCAGCACCTGTAAGTGCCCAACCATACAGCACCATGCCCAGGTAAGCACACTACAGGGCAGCACGGTGCATCCTCAAAACCTGCTTAAAATACTTTAGTATGGATTGGGGGCAAAGTCAAAAATTGCTAGAGCAACTAAACTGTCATCCATTACCTCTGAAGATAATTACACTCACTGGCCTGAATGTTACTTTACAGATAAAAAAAACATGTTTATTATGAAATATGCGGGTTGTTTTTTCTCTTGTTTCTTTATATAAAGCAGTAATATTATCAGTAATATTTGCAAGTTATGTGTGGACCGTGCTCCTCGTCAAAAGCCTCCGTTTTATTGTTGTTTTCTTAGCACTCTATCATGCATTACATAAACTGTAACAGACGGTGAGAAAGTTCAACTGAAAAGGTTTAATGGGCCCCTGCATGCGATGATGTATCTGTTTGCTGTGTGGGGGGGGGGGGGAAATCTTCTGTTGATTCAAATTTAACAATGTGTTTCTTACAAGACAAAAATGCAAAAGTCCCATGGTTTTTAACATTGTTCCACATTTGTGTTGTAGTTCTATCTCTCAGCTGGGGAAAATGCGCCTTCTCGACGTGGGAAGCTGCTTCAACCCTTTCTTGAAGTTCGATGAATTCCTTACAGTTGGTATTGACATAGTGCCTGCAGTTGAGGTATGGGTGCTCATTTTATTATTTTCTTTCTTTAAACTACTTGTTGACACAAATAAAATGCATTAGCTGTTTCCCGTCAGGTGATTCAGTGCTGCAATTACAGAGCAAAACAGCAGAAATGACTCATATGCAGGGGTATCAGTGTTGTGGTTAGACTGTATGTGTGAACACATTCTGCAGAAAGCGGAACATAAAGCGCCTTGCATTCTGCAGCTGCGAGTAGAGAAGCCTGACAATGACTGTTCATAAAAAGAGAGCAACACATCACATTGGCCATTTGAAGGTGCTGAGTTTCTGCCTGTTTCCTCTCCAGAGTGTGTACAAGTGCGACTTCCTCAACCTTCAGCTCCAGCAGCCTCTCCAGCTGGCAAGTGACGCGGTAGAGGCCTTCCTCCGCCAGCTCCACAACCCCATCGACACTCTGCCCGCCCAGCTTTTCCACGTGGTGGTCTTCTCCCTACTCCTGTCCTACTTCCCCTCACCTTACCAGCGCTGGATCTGCTGTAAGAAGGCCCATGAGCTGCTGGAGCTGAACGGCCTGCTGCTCATCATCACGCCCGACTCCTCCCACCAAAACCGCCATGCCCTTATGATGCGAAGCTGGCGCGTCGCTGTGGAGTCCCTGGGCTTCAAGCGCTACAAATACATCAAGTATTCCCACATGCATCTCATCGCCTTCCGTAAGGTGTGTCTGGCCACCACCAGCGACCTGGTGTCACGCAACTACCCAGAGATGCTCTACATCCCTCAGGACTTCCACTCCAATGAGGAGGAAGAGTGTGCCGACGTGCCCGTGCAGGTGCGCTCCGATTTTGAGGATGACCAGGTGGCTTGGGGCTTCACGGAGCTACCCGACACGCCCTATGATTCCGATTCTGGGGAGAGCCAGAGCGGCTCGGTGCCTGGCTTCCATGAGCTAGAAGACCCCATTCTGCTTCAGAGCTAAGCTAAACCAGCTCCCCACCCCTCTCCTTTTCTCTACGTAACTGTCACCTCCCCTTCAACTGCTGCGCTGCCAAAATTAACCTGCTGCAATCTTCTCCCACTTCTCCCTCTCCTCGAAACAATGCAGTTTGCACAGTGTAAAAGACAGAAGTTTACAGATTATTTTCTCATATCCACACTCCTGTGAGTAGACATGCATACACGCACACATATACACACACACACACACACATATGCATACACACACACACGCACACTAAGATGGATATATTTTGATAAATATCTAGGTTTTTTAAGAGTTGGAAAGTGAATGCCCTTAAGATATCTGAACTCCCTGCTCCTTGATTTCCATACCATCTTTCAATCAGCTTTCAATAACAAAAGTCAGCTTGTATACATTCTGTACTCGGTCTCTATTTGAATAAGCTAGGCTGCTTACTACAGAGAAATAAAGCAACCCCAGCGGTCTGACAGGAGTTTGATTGCACTGGAGCGACTGAGATTGAACGACTGGACTGGTACGCTTGCTTCTGTCACAGTCATGCAGCTAGACTTTCTGAAAATTCTTGATGTGCATTTAGTTTTCCAAGACAAAAAAAAGAAGTTCATTGTTTTTTATATAT
>CALSCE010009442.1:5336404-5360904 GCA_943593645.1 Bovichtus variegatus | reverse complement strand
ATATATATATTTCTCAACAGTCAAAACATGGGTGTTGTCCAGTGTAAAGTGTGGCAATGCCATTTTAACTTGGTATCCTCTGAATGACTTGTGTATCTTTTACAAGAAAGTGGTATTTGTAGCATTTTAAACATTTCTCAGAACCATATGGTAGGAGTATTACTAGGTTTACTAATGTGAAACTGTAACTGTGTTTACTCATTGTATAACAAGGTACGAGTGTTTCAAAGTAGGTATTAGACTTTTTCCTCCTCTCGTTGTCCTCACAAATATTAGACATTTTTTGTTCTCTAGCAGAGAAATGGTACAACACTGCAAGTCGGAGACTCGTATCAAATGGGACTTTAAAGCACCAGTATCCTTTGACACAATTTTGTAACTTTGATGTGAAATTATAGTGAGTACTCTGCCTCCAAAAACATCCAGATCTGAGCTCCTCACAGAAAATTCACCTTGACAGAAGAGATTTGCACTAATTTACTATTTTGACATACAGAACCTCTGAACCAGGTGAGAAACTGTAGTTGTTAGCAATAGCAAGCAAGACCAGATCTGAAGATACTGAGTCCGACCGACAGGGGGGGAAGATTTTAGCTAAAGACACTACCTGATGAAATGTTAGTGTGTGTTCCTGCCTGTCCCACGAACGGGCTAAATGTGTGGTTGAGTGTCTGTCTGTATGAATGAAGGAATGAATTTACGTAGATGTGTTATTGTCAGTGGCACTTTATCATTGATCCCAAAGGGTGTCACAAAATGTAATTATTTTCCTATGATGACAGTTTTACAACCAACATTAATGGGCCCAAAACAATACCAGTAAGTCTAAGGTGCCTTCTTTGTTCCCATTTACTGTATGTTGCAAGCAGACTTTCATGCCCCTGGAGAAACTGAAACTCGTACCTTTTTATCAAAAAAAGATATCAAGCTTCTTTGGCCAAACAGTACATATAAACTGTCTAGTTCTCCTATGTCATATTAATGGATAACAAGAAACATTTCCAGTGTTGATGTAATGCAGTGTGTTGTTGCCATTTCCTTATTATTTTCCAGTTAATGCACATCTCTCTGCTGATATCTTCTCTGTTTTTAACGGGCAAAAAAACATTTCACAGTACCACACATATTCAGACTTTGAAGTTTTGTGATCAACTGGTGCATTTGTCTTCCAATGTTTCGTTTTGGTCCATTTGCATGATTTGTTTCGTCTTCATTATCAACAATGCAGAACAATGTGTGCTTATAGTATGGTTGTATTTCTCTTTTATAAATGAATGTAAATGTAAGGTGTCTGTGGAGTTTTTTTCCTGTGTGTATTGTACCTTTTTTTACTTCTGAACATCTGTCAGCACTCTGTGCTGCTTATGAAGTTAAGAAGAGGGAGTTATGATTCAGGAGATCAAGCGGTCCATTGATTGACAGCTGTTTTGATAAACACACACTATTTGCCAACGTTGCCAGTAGCGTTAGAACACATGAATAAACCAGTGGCCTGCATCGCAATGCATGATAACTTCATTTTACTGTATGTTGTAATACTGTGCATTATGCATAGTCTTATACTTAGCCTTTAAGGACATTTTGACTCTTGAGGCCATGTCCTCTCTATTTTTTTCAGAAGATGAAGGTTTACACTTGACTTTGACTGAAATTTAAAAATGCAGATATTTTAAGACATTTTACAGACCTTTATTTCCCCAGGAAAGTATAATTGCATTGGGGATACCTAAACTTATTACTTTCAGATAACTGGACTTATGGAATTTTATTCTTCACCCTTAAAAAACACGGTCTATGTGAGATGTGGCTGAAATAAGTAAATAGTAAAGTAAATTCATAACTGAACCTTCAGTTGAAACTGTTTTTGGTAATTGGCTTAAAATGTTTCTTACTTTATATCTAAATCAAGCTCATTTTATAACGTGAAATTGTTTTAAAATACGGATTGGGCGCCTTTAATTTTGCCAAACACTTTTAACCCTTCGCACTTGCCGTAGTCGAAGCCAACGTCATGGCGCCTGTCAACTCAAAACTTTTGACGCGACAAACTTTATCTTTCACTTCTGACAGCTGCTTTCAGTGCGCTTCACCTCAGACCGTTAAAACCCGTATCGGACGTCCGATGAAAACAACATCAACAACAACACGCTCGTCAAGATGTAAATAGTTCTGCTTGCTTAACGTTACTTTGACCGGTGCAAAGATGCATCGCTCGTAGCTAACGGTAGTTAAGCTAGTTAGCTAGTTAGCTAAACGTCGTTTTGGCGTCATAACGTAATGTCACAACGGACAATAAACCGGTTATAACTCGTTAAAGTGCCGTTTGTTCGCTTTGGATAGTTAGTCTTTCATATCAAAATGTTTCGTTTTCTACGCTACTGTGTCAGCCACTGCCTCCATGCTGCGATGACCCGGCTGGAGGAGGTCAACGGAGAGGTGAGCATGTGGTCGTCTCTCCGGTGGCTGGGCTACCTGTCCGGTCTCAACCTGCTGGTCGCCCTGTGCTTGGGGCTCTATGCCCGGTGGGAGAGGACCGCGGAGACCACTCTTCTTGTCATTTTCGTGTTGGCTCTGGTCGTCCTCGGAATAGCGAGTGTGGTGTACTACTACTTCAGCATGGAGAGGGTCAGCCTCTGTCTCCTCCACCTGTGGTTTGGTTTTTTGCTGGGACTGCAGTGTTTCCTCAACAGCCCCGGGATGGAGAGCGACGTGAAGGAGAGGGCAGCCAACTACTTGCTGCTGGTCAGTGTGTCTCTGCGGACTATGTGGGCGCTGCTGGAGAGGCTGTTTGGATGTACCAAGTACCGTCCTGCCTTCCTCACCTCGGCAGAGCGGCTGGAGCTGGTCGGCTTTGCCGCCGCCAGCACGGCGCTGCCCCTCCAGCAGTCCTTGAGCGTGATGGTGCTGGTGGTGGCGCTGGCCGCGGTCATGGTTGCCCTCCGGATGAAGGCTCTCCTGGCTATTCCCAACTTGGTCTGCTTCGCTGTCGTCACAGCCTTGCTGTTCTTCAAGTCCCTGAGCATCACCTTCAACCCTTTCCCCCTCGCCTGCTTCTTCAGCCAGCTCATCTGCGACCCGCTGCTGGATGTGTACTTCAGCGGTCTCTCTGTGACCGAGCGCTGGCAGCCTTTCCTGGTGTGGCGGGGCCTGTGGCGCCGGCTGTCCCTCCTGCCTCTGCTGGTGGTGGAGGTGGCATTCATCATTCTGGCCTCTCGGAAGCTGAAAGACCTGGACCAGTGGTACCTGATGATCCCAGGCTTGGTGGTCTGTGTGCTCTTCTGGGCCATCTGCCACATGGTGTTTGTCATCACAGTTTGGGGCTTTCACACCAAGCTCAGTGAGTGCCAGAGGCTGTGCTTGTCCCAGGGGTCAGGGGTCAGCGGCCTGGACAAGGTTATGGCCTCTAAGGGCATGAGACATTTCTGCCTCATCTCTGAACGCCTGGTGCTCTTCTCGCTGGTGTCAACTGGTGCTGTTGCGGCTTTTTGTTGGCAGGTAGGGGCAGCCAGACGACATACAGCTTCTACTTTTATAGAGAGAGATGCCACACAAGATCAACTGAACATCACGTGGCCTTATTAATGCAATACAATGTGCTGCATATGTGGAAATACTTTTAGGCACAAACACAGAATTGCAACATTAGAGATTTAATCATCTTGAGGTACATGCACATCCAGAAGTTACTTGCAGTTGTTGGGTAACGATAATCTTTTCTGCATAAAGGATGAAAACATACCTGTACATTGCTAATTATTTCCCAGTTATTCTTTCATTCTACATTGACGTTACAATATTGTTGACCATGTCCTCTGACAAAAAAGTCGATTTGGTCAAAACGTTGTGTCCATGTGGAATAAAAAACAGGATGTCTCAACCTTTTTGGCCCGGGACCCCTCATGGTTGCATACATCTATGATTTGAAATCCCGGGGGGGAAAAAAAGAAATTAAGATTTGAGAATAGTCAGTAAAGTAAATTTAATTTTGCATAGTTCCCCAGGTTGGGAACCACTGGTTTCTACTATGTGACAGTCCGAGAATGTGCCTTACATTGACATTTTATGTTAATAAAAGACACGCTGAGTTGCTGAGTTTCCTCTATGTTTTGATTACGAACTCATAGTATTACTTATTGACTACTCCTACTCCATTTAATCTGAATTTTCAATTTCACAGGAAGAACTTGTGTTTTTAGCAGCACGTTCTTATTCTCAACTTAGTAGTTGTATAGTATATAGCAGTTGTTATATTCTGCAGCATTTTCCTTCATACATCATCCTCTTTGTTATTGTAGTGTAAACCAATGTTCAATTGACTCAACTGTGCTCTGCAGGCCTCCAGCAGTATCTTTGTGAGCATGTTCCTGCTTGTCCTGCCGCTGGAGTCGCTGTTCCACGGGCTGTTCCACGAGCTCGGGAGTAGCCTTGGGGGAACCTGTGTGGGCTACGCAGTGGTCATCCCCACCAACTACTGCAGGTAGTGATTAATGCATAACTGCTGGGAGAGTAGGAAACCATTACCAGCCCGATGTGTTGGTACTTTATGGCCCTACTAGGGTGTTAGGCAATAAAATAAATCCCATGATATGATAACAGCCCTAAGAGGTAAATATCAAAATCATCCACATCTTTGAAATAATATTTTGTGTGTTATTCCTAACATTCGAAGTGTCACGTGCATCTTACCACAAAATCGTAAAACAGAGATGTCCTGTGCTATTTCCTGCACATAGTGTCATTCAAGTTTAAACATGGCCATATATAAAATTTCAATTGTGTTATCAGGCAAATACTACACTCCTGCAATATGCGTTGGCAGAATATTTAAAAACCAAAGAGTTGTAGGTAATTGTGTATTCATGAAGTTGACTTTGACTCGTCAGACCTGCCCTGGCCTGTGCTGGATGAGTGATTTAAGTAGACATGAGTCATTCACTTTCCTCCTGCGGTTTTATTTTTGTCTGCCTCGCAGTCCTGACGGCCAGCCCATGCTGCTGCCTCCAGGCCAGGTTCAGCAGCTGAACAATCGCTCCACAGGCATGTTGAACAATGTGCAGCGCTTCTTCGCCCACCACCTGATCGAGACCTTTGGCTGCGACTATTCCACCAGCGGGGTGACCCAGGACGCTCTGCAGGCCAAGATCAGGTCCTTCTTGGAGCTTCGCACGGCAGACGGGCCTCGCCACGACACCTACGTGATCTTCTACAGCGGGCACAGTCACCGCTCTGGAGACTGGGCGCTGGCAGGTGAGAGAGAATGTTTTTAAATGCAATTTTTAAAGCATACTATAATATGACTTTTATGACATTTCTATGACATTTCTATGGCATACTATACTATGCCTTTTTTAGAATTGTGTATGCCATACTATACTATGACTTATTTATGACAAACTATACTGACTTGATATATTTACAATGCATACTATACTAAGATTTTTTTTATTACATTTTTGGCATTATATACTATGACATTTAAAAATCCTTTTTCATGACATATTATATACTATGAAAGACTATGCTACCACTTTTTTAATGACCTTTTAAAAAAAAAAAAAAAAAAAAAAAAAAAAAAAAATACATTCATGACATGCTATACTATGACTTATTTAATTACTTTTTTTATGATATTGCAAGTTTATGGCATACTATACAATTACACTATTTATGGCATGCTTTAATTTTAATTTCCTCATGCTTTGTTTAGTTCCTGTGTGCTCTGTAATCAGCTTGTTTCTCTGTTCGTCACCAGGAGGAGACGCTCTTCGCCTGGATCAGATCTTGGATTGTTGGAGGGAGAAGAACAGCAGCTTCTGCTCGCGCCTCATCTTGGTGCTGGACTGTGACAACTCGTTGCCGTGGGTGAAGGAGGTCAGGAAGGTGGAGGGTCTGTATGTGGCCGTGCAAGGAGCGACGCTCGCTCGGGTGGCGGACGTCGAGCTGCAGGAGCCCCCGCAGCTCGGAGACTTCACCTCTCAGTGGGTGGAGTATAACTGCAACTCAAACAGCAACATCCAGTGGTCTGAGAGGGGCAGGCCAGTTTCTGCTAACTACGGCATCTCCAAACACTGGAGCGACTACAGGCTGCACCTGCCGACAGGAAGTGATGTTACCAACCACTGGAGCTTGTACTTCCCTCGGATGACCTACCCGGTGGTGCAGTTGGCGCTGTGGTGCGGCGGTCTGAATGTGCTGTGGCTCTGCAGCATCTGCCTGCGATGTCTCAAGAGAGTCAAACTCAACTGGTTTCCACCAGCGATACTGGACACTGGCCAAGGCTTCAAACTGGTCAGATCATAGAAATATTTACAGATTATATTTCAAACTGTATTTTTCTAAAAGTTAGCAAGTTTCTTGGACCCTAAACATAGGCAGCTATTGGACTGTTAACTTGTCTCCTACCAATATCCTGTAAAACGAATCACTTAATTACTGATGTGTCAGTTTGAAATGTGTGTTTTTAGTACCAGTCTTTTTATATTTTGCTAATTTTTCTATTAATGTGTGTTTTTAGCTTTGATTTGGAGATCTTACCATCCCTGTTTAAAAGATATGTTAACGTGTGGGATGTGACTGAGCACATTGACTCTATTTTGCACTTTTTTGCATCGCATTTACTGTTTGACCTGATTCCACATTGATTTAAAAAAAAAAAAAACATTTGTGCCTTTTTTTCACCGTAAAATCACCAAAGAACATCCTGCTCGTTAGGCTGATTAAAACAATTAATAAATAAATGTTTTATACCTTTAACCAAAGAGGCCGTGGTACATTTTCAGAGTAAAGATCTCAGGCATAAATCATAAGCAGCATTTAAGTAGTCCAGAACAGTTTCTCGAGCTCAAATGGTGATATTTATCTTATCTTAAATTATTCCTTTTTACACCCTTTCTGTACTACACTATGCATTTTACGCTCCAAGCCTCGATTATATTCAACGCACTGCCTTGTGTCTTTTGTGAGTAACCACATTTTGTAATGCTTTTAGGGGTTATTTTAAAATACTGTCCAGCTGCTTCAGGGAGTCCAGAAAGAGTTTATTAAAACTGTACCGATGAATGCACTACACACAGAAATGTGTGCGAACTACGATATTTATGTCATAATAAACCCCGGGAATGAAATGCTGAGATCCATTTTCTTCCTGGGGTTTACCGCAGTTTACTGAGCTATGCAGGATTATTCAGGTGAAAGATGGGTGAAACTATGCAATAAAGAAGAAGTGGGACTTCACTGTTCAAATCATGAATTTACTGGGCTCCTCATTGTCTACATTCTGCATAAACTAAATAAAAAAGGGTCATTTCATGTGTCGGACACTAGGATATTACCTAAAATCTGATCCTCCAATCATCAAAAGTAAATGTTCTGCATTTGGGTAGAACTTTTTAATGGGGCTGTTATTTCCAAAAATATTTTAATGGACATTTGGTACTAATTATAGGAAACTGAGTTAAAAAAAAAAAAAAAAAAGGTTGATTTCCTTGAAACAACTTCTCCTTTTGTGTTTAGCTGGTAAATATTTAATCTTCATATATGTTGAATTGTATACTTGCCTGTAGACAAATTAAACATTTCAACTTACCTGAATATAGTCTAAATTACATAGTTACTTTACAGAAAAGTTCCTACGAAAGAGGAATTTTCTGAACTGTAAAAAAAAAAGAAAAAAATACTAACCTGAAATCAAACAAAGCACTTTACAATATCCCTCATTCATTCTCTCGATGGGTATTAAAACAATCAATAGTCATAGTATAGTATGCTTAAAAGTCATAGTATACCATAAGTCATTTAAAAAAGTCATAGTATATGCCATAATGTCATAAAATGTATATATATATTTTTTTAACCTTTAACCAAAAAGGCCGTGGTACATTTTCAGATTCAAGATCTCGGGCATAAATCATAAGCAGCATTTAAGCAGTCTGCAGTACTTGTACTTGTCCGACCGTTTGGCCTCGTCATTGGAATATTTGTTTGGATGGTGACAGAAATTGTACACCAAGCAACTCCCCGGCATGGATACAGCTTCCTTCAGTAGAAAAAGATTGAGCCTTTGTCCGTAAGGAGTACATTACAACACGAGAGTGAGAATTCATTGTATGCTACCATACAAACACAATATGGAATTATGTTAATTGAACTCATACTTGCCTCTTTGTGATGCAATTTGTTAAAAAAAAATCGAGTCGATGAAATTCAGGTTCAGTTGATTTTTATTGAAAACATTATAAAATTATGTGGTGCAGCAGCATATTTCAGTTTTTATGGTCTTTAACATGTTCACATTTACACAAACCTAGTTGAAAATGGCTTTTACAGCAAGTTGCAAATGATCATTGTCACGTGGACAAGAAAACAGATCAGAGAAGTGACAAAACATCTACCGCCCCCATGTGGCTGCAAGTGAAAGTACACTAAACCCTAAAACACTAAAGGAAGAAGGTCCAGTTCATAATCGTCCCACAGCTCATAAAAGCAATTGAGTTTCTGAATTCAATATTGTGTTATTTCAGAGCTGATGTGCAAATTCATGACTCGAGTAGGTTTTTAGTCCTTTAGAGATTTCAAACCAAAAACATCTTCAACCCATCCAAAGCGTGGACGCAGGTACACAGTGAACCCCCAGCAGCCCATGTCTGAAAAAGCTTTCATTTAAGAAAGAAAGGGAAGAAAGCAAACTTCCTGAATTCCTACCAAGTTCACAAGCAACTGAATCAGCACAAACTTTGACATATCAGTTAAACATTGTTTTTAGGGTTTTTAAATCTGCACAGCAACCGCTGTATTCAGAAAAAAAAAAAAAAGGTGTAAGATGCCGTTAGAGTCTGGATAAGCATAAATGTCAAACTTCGGTTTAGTGTTTATTGCAAAATGAACCGATGCATAATGAGCCGGACCCTCTCATTTGAACAGCAGATTCTGCTGGATTTACATTCACAAGAAAAATGACTAGTTTCATTGAACATCAGCCTAGTTTACAACAGGAGAATTTGGAGCTAGATTCACAGATACCATCTACTTTGTCTTCATCTATGAAGTATGTAGCCACTTGGACACAATGAGTGACACACAGACATTTACAGCTGATACTCTGGCAGCTACAAGACCTGGACAGGACAAAGACTAAAGCTTTCTCAGGGACATTTTTGGGAACAGTGAACATCCAACCGGACTGGAGCCGAAGTGTTATTTTCAGTTTGACCGAGTTGGACTTCAGTGTAAAGCTTATTTTTCTAGTGTTATCAAAAGCTCAGAACATCTACCTAAGGCTGCAACTAACTATTGTTTTCATTATCGATTAATCTGTAGATTATTTACTGGGATAACTGTTTTTTAAATTTTTTTTTATTATGGATGGTCAGAAAAACAAGTGAAAAATGGCGCTTATAAAAGGTCATTTAAAAGAAATATGAATCCTTGTTTGGTCGCCCGACAGACGAAGAAAAGCAGCGTATTTTCACATTGGAGATGCTGCTACCAGAGAATGTTTGGCATCTTTGCTTGAGAAGAAATCACAGAGACAAATCGATCCAAATAGTTGATTCATTTTCCGTCGACTAATACTGCTCTACCTTTCATAACTATGTAACTGACAAGGAAATCTAAAAACTACTGAGGCGATTCCACGTATTTAGACTGAGAGACGATCGATGTTGAAGAAAAAAAGAAAGGGAGTCAAGGTCTTCAATTATTTAAACTTGGTTTTAACGGTCTAACCCCCAGATGCAACTTTCCTTTTGTAACGTAAAAGTTGCTGACGCGACTGATCCCGATGGCTTTGGGACTCTGCTTTAGTTTAAATGAAAAGGAATCTGAATAAGGTTTAACAGCTGTGTGAAGTCTGAGTGGCATTTATGGCTTTAGAAAGAATGGGCTCTAAACTTTGGCTTGTTTGCGTGTGCACTCTATATGATCCCCATAGCTGGTGGTTCTCTTCCCAAACCAAAACTGAACCGAAATCCTCATTTCCCCCCTTCTTAATAGCATATAAGGTCGGCTTTCATTTTTGTGTTTCAGCTAATTCCGACACGACAGAACATGATAAAAATGTAAGAGTTAATAAAAAAAAAAGAAAAGAAAAAAAAAAACACAAAACATTTGGCATAAAAAGGAATGGGATGTTAAATTCACGTTCTGATGCGACTCAATGAGCTCAGCCTTATTTAGTCTTGTTACCGTGGAGGAACGTCCACATCTCTGCCATTCGCTACTGTGAGCACAGCAGTGTGATTGTCGCGGATGTGTTCAGAGTGCTGCAGCGCCTCATTTCTCAAAAAGGAACTCGAGTACAATCTAGTGTTCATAATCGATTTTAAAGAAATAAAAGTAGTGATAACAAAATATCTACAAAAGCTCACAAACTATACCCAATGTATCGTGTATAATCAGCAGTTAAATAACTAAAATATGGTACATCTTGATTTTTTCTTTTTTTCTTTTTAAACATACTTGACTTTCTTCTAAAGAACAAAGCCTGAGAGGAGTGAAAGGCTTGGGCCAGGTTTTCCTCTCTGTGTCAGACTGAGCGAGGATCATTGACGAGGACCTCGAGGCTCCGTGTCCAGGAACACGAACCCTGAACTATAAAAAGAAAAGCCGATAGTGTCTCTCACGTGTAAACCGTGTATCAGGGGCCTGCGTATCAAACCTAGGAAAACAGTACGCTAAACTGTAAAAAGAAAAAAAGAAAGAAGAGGAGACAATTATGAACAGTTACCATTATTTACCAAGTTCAATTTTAACAGCTGGCAATATTGTGGCCATAATCCCAGGTGGATACTGAACATCAGTTACCGACACCTACAGAAAAACTTGTCGCTGCTCCGAATACTCTGCTTGTTCTCATCTTGCACTTACGCGGCTGCACACGACACACGGAACAAAGCATATTTACAGTGGCGGACATGATTCGGACGCTCACCTCTCGTTTTCTAAGACAAAGCGTGCAGCTGAGAAAAATGGAAAACTGTTGATTATTATTGGTCACGAGTCCATCTACTTCCCTGGCCACCTATATCCCTCCTTCCGCTACTATACCTCTCTTTGATTCAGCGGTTCCTCTTGACGTATAAATAAAACAACATTTATCTTGTGCTGTGTATAATTCCCCAAATGCTCTATAAAAAAATAGAATGAGGTAAATCCCTGTAGTAAGACGATAACTAGACAATGCACCAAAATGAAAATTGCCCCCTTCCAGCCTTCGCCTCTGTTGAATCACTACTTGGTTCATGTAGGCACAAAAAAAGTCTACACAGCACGTACATGTGTCCATCTGTTTGCCTCTACGTGTTTTTTTTTGTTTTTTTTGTGTCACCATTCTCCTTCAGTCTTGTCGTTTCTCCCACCAAACGTCGTCCTTTCCCCTTCAGTTGCTGCTGACCTGCGGCTGACGACTCGCGTTCCCCCCCTCAGGACTTCCTCTGCCGCACCGTCTCGGAGCTGCCGTTCAGTTTGCTGCGTCCAGACGGGGTGGCTGTGTTGCCGTTGCCGAGGGGACGGTCTCGGTCCGCGGGGACTTCCTGTTTGCGTCGACGGGTCTCTTTGTAGCGCAGTGTGATGTCACTGTGAGAAGATCGAAAGGAGAGCAGACGCGCTATTAATAGAAAGTCAGCGTCGGGGAAACTGTTCCTCCCAGATAGTTTGTGTTCCACACGCTTGTATTGATCAATGTGTTTTGTCACAGCTTCTTTAAACAGGCTTTCTGGGAAAAAAAAAAAAAAAAAAAAAGAAAAGAAACATTTCATTGACCCTTAGATTTAAATCATCTGCAGGTGATGAGGCTGTTTTCAGTGCGTTTCCTTCTTAATTTGTTGAAATAACCCATGACCCCCAACATTACAGGGCTCAACAATAAAGACTGACCGGGGTTAAGTAAAATGCCACGTCGGGCCAGTAAATCTAACAAAACAAAAGTCTATAAGCTGAAGCTGAAGCGAAAGCGAGCATTTAAATTTAAGGATTTACTTTGTGTGGCGTTGCAGGAAGTGGGAGAAACTCCAGATTCATTTACTTAAATAACAATTAAACATGACAAGTAACTTTAGACTTTGTTGTTATTTGAACCATTTGTTGAAACTGTGCTCTGATGCTGCGGATACATTTACTTTATTTTAAAGGTAATGATGAACTACCTCGCTTTCTTTCACTCTGAATTATAGCTCTTTTACACACAGGAACGTTCTCCTTCCACCATTATATGCCTCATAATGGAGAAAAGCCAGAAGTCCAAGCGAGTTGGCACTCCCACACTTAACGGTGGAGCACCAAAACGCTTTACGGAGGTCAAGAAAAACATCCCCACAATACTCACCTCGGTCCATCAGATGAGTGAGAGGGACATGACACACCTGAGCCTGTACAACTGGGTCAAATAGTATTTGCAGATAATTATTTGCCGTCTGTTGGTTTTAAGTCGGGTTTGCAGCAGCGACTAAAATCGGTGCGAGTAACAATTACAGAAAGTATATGTACACTTCCCCAACCCCGGCAAAAAAAAAAAAAGATAATGATGGTCAAATTGCTTATCTTTTGGGGTAAAGGTGACCTATTTGTAACCAAAGTAAAAAAAACAAAGCATTGAAAGTATTTGCTAATACGATTTCACCCAGGTCTGAGTAACTATAACATGGCATGCTTTAGTGTCTGGTGTCTTTGATGCATTGTGTGACTGGAGGAGGTGCACCATGAGAAGTGGGGCAGCTGATCTGATTGGCCGTCGACATGCTGACTGGCACACAGTGTGTGTGTGTGTGTGTGCGTGTGTGTGTGTGTGTGTGTGTGTGTGTGTGAGGTGAGCAAACACTTCCTCTGGGTTTCATTCAATGAGCCCTTGTGTCTCCTGTCTATCACTTCTACAGTGTCAGCACAAGCTGGCTGTCTTCTGTATTGCTCAACTTATCTGCAACTGAGAACAAAAAATGATTCGAGGGGAAATGCTAGAAATTAAGACGATAAAATTCACCACAGCAAAAAATAAAAAATAAATTAAAATAAAAAAACGGAAAAGTGCCATGCGGGAAAAGGATCCAGGTGGAGTAATATTTGTGTCATCTACAGGATCCCAAAGATCTTCCTAATATGCATGTATACATGACGTATTAGAGGGGGGAATAAAACAAAATACAACACTGCTCATAGGAGGGAGCACCTCTCTCCTATACCTACCTCACTGGACATGGACATTACTGCTGAGCATGAGCAAGAGTTTGGGAAGGAGAAAGGGAGGGAGGGAGGACGGGGGAGGCAGGGAGGGGGAGAAAATAGATGAGAAGCTTAACATGCTGGGGGCATGGCTACGCTTAACAGGAACACTACTCAACAGAAGGAGAATCAAAGCAAAAGTAACCTAAAATGTTTCGCTGCGTGAGGTCGTGAGGAAAAAGAAAATCAAATACAGGGCTTATTGATAAAAAAAAAATTAAATAAATAAATTCTAACTGGATGGGATCACACACACATTAAACCACCCTAATTAAATTAAATTATTGTGTTTAAACTGTACTGTTTGCAATGCAACAGTGACTGAGAGCAAATGGCTATAGTCATATGGTCCTAACTAACTGTAAAACACCCGGAGACTGAACTGAACTATCTTTAGTGCGTTACAGGTTCCTTAATAAAATAGCAATTTTTAACTCGATCTCTTATTCTCTTCTTATGGCTGACCTCCTGTTGGTTTTCCCCAATGAAAGAACAAACACACTCGTGCACACTTTTGCATTGCGATTATAACTGAAAACTAAATCTGGATTATTTCATTTCTTAGTTAAAGACCAAAGGACTATTTGCACAAACATAATGTCTTCATCTGGAATGAGCACATAGTTTTATCATTTATTTTAAGCATACCTTCCATAAGTCTTTAAAGTAGCTTTGTACCTCCTTTCCCCCTGCCCTGTAACCCACCCCACTTCTTACCGGATGAAAAACCGCCACAGGGTCCAGGTAAAGATGAGGAGGATTCCTAAGAACCAGCACTGCGTGATGAAGAAGGGGAGGGGCAGCATGATGGTGTTGGGGTCATACTTGACCACTATGAGGAACTCGGTCACCGTGATTGCTGCCACCAGCCACGCCTGCTGGCCGAGCTTCTTGTGGAACTTCCTGTGGGGAAAAATCACAAAAAGGTGTTTTATTGCAAAAGAACTGGGAAGACATGTACAAGATTTTCACGGTACAATAACATCAGAAATTTCAGAAAATATCCCGGTTTTATGGCATACATACTATTACACTATTATTATTATCATCATCATCATAGGTTACAATGAACCTCAAAATGACCCTGAGAAAGGGAATATAAAACTGATATAAAAACTAGTATGTAATTAAACCATGTTACATGTTTACATGTTAGCAGCACTATAGCATGTGAAATAAAGCACAAACTGAAAAAAAAACAAACATCAGCTGTGAATTAAAATAAAAAAAGTAAAAAAAGAAAACATTATTAACAATTAATATGTACTGTAGGTGCGCGACAGCCCGACCAGACTAACATACACTCATTTCTGTCACTTTTTCTCAACACCGTAGGTAAGCAAATGTACACTGTATGATAACCGTGAGTTTTCATACCACACGGTACACTGCTGCAACCCTATCCCTATGCTACACTTAGTTGCCCTGCCCTGTTTTTATAGGATTCTGCTACGAATAACACCACATATGGATCGCTAGCGTGTGCGACAACTGGGGACTTTCCTCAAAGAAATTACGCTTTTCCTGCCCCTGTGCACTGCAAAAAAAAAAAAAAAAAAGTGTTGCTTGAATTGTTAAAGGTAATACAAAAGTGTTTGCATATCTGTCAGATAAGCAGAAATGCCTGCCTTCTGTAGGCGGATGTGATAAGAAGCGTACACCATCAGTGAGGTAAATGCACTTCCTAAGCTGCTCTGAGGGTTTCTCAACAAGAAGCTCACACCCGGCGCATACTGGTGCATCTATTTGAGATTAAATGGCTCACAGAGATAACCAGCACAGTAACTGGAATTCCCCTGTTAAAGAACACTTCCAAAAGGGGAATCATCTGCACTCTTAGGACCCTTCATCCCCTCACTGCAGTGTTACTTATTTGTTTACTTTTTTACCACTATCCTTTTTCTGACATTTGGAAAAGTCAGCAGCAAGCACTTCTGTCAGACTTAGTATATACCGTAACATAAAAAGCCTTGAATAACAACTCATGAAAGTTGAAAGCCAACAAGTTCCTAATGCAACAGCCTCTGTAATGAACCAGTGCACAGTGGAAACTGCAGAAGTAGCCCCCGGGGTACAAGTACCCTTGGTTGGGGATCAATGCTATAATGCAGCGGTCACCAGCCAACGTCATGTAGCGGCTACTCACGGGTCATCCATGAAGTCGTAGATTTCCCTCATGGCTACTCCTCCTACATTAACAAAAAAGACCAGGCGAAGCAGCACCAGGTAGTGTTCAGGAGGCATCCACAACACACACTTCAGGTAGAAGGTGTTCAGCTCTGCCAGGAGGAACTGGTAACAGAAGGAGATAAAGTAGCATGCGTCTTTATTTAGGAGCACGGATAATCTAACACATTGAAGATAAAAGAATAGCATGTCACTTGTCACTCATATCTACATTTGTGGGTAATGACTGATGTTTTGATATATTAATAAATATGAATGTTATTAAAGTAAGAACAAATGACTATTACTGACATCATAAGTGCATCAACTTATTACTTTTCCAAAACAGAAATAGATTTTTAACTCAGGAATTTTTAACGTAATCATGTTACAATGATAAGAAATGTAAAAAAAAAAACTAAAAAACATTTAGGTTAACATTTGGGTTTCATTTTGACAAAAAGTCCCCCCTTTTTTTTTCTTACATTAAAGAACGGGATATGTCTTACCATAAAGATAATGCCTAACACAGCAAGCCAGCGACGAAGGTTTGAAGCAGGCTTCCACTCAAACTTCACCCAACTGTACGGAGTGAACTGGAAAGCTATGCGCTTTATCTTACCCCTGGGAGACACAGCGGGTATACGGTTAGAAATAAACATGCATACATTTTTGTCCTTACTGTAATTAAAGAGGGCGATACAACCGCGCTAATTCACGTTCTATCAAAAGGTCAAGAAAGAAGTTCTGCCAAAAACTA
Source organism: Bovichtus variegatus (assembly GCA_943593645.1). Taxonomy (NCBI): domain Eukaryota; kingdom Metazoa; phylum Chordata; class Actinopteri; order Perciformes; family Bovichtidae; genus Bovichtus; species Bovichtus variegatus. The sequence continues at coordinate 5,344,769 of CALSCE010009442.1, read as the reverse complement.
GTCAATTTTAAACATGAACATTATGCCTTATCCTTGTCACACAATAGAGACAATACGTATGGAGAACTTAAAGGAATGCATCATTTGTTTGCATGTTTGGGTTTCAGTGCTATCAGAGTAGAGTTAGTATTAGATAGCGGGTGGATCACATTTTTGAATAAACCAAATCTTGCTTTTAAAAAGTCAATTGTTCTCAGTGTTTAGTGCAGCGAGTGTCGTACTTGTATGTGGGAATGTTCCACAGGCCCTGCCACTGGTAGGGCTTCATGGACAACCAGCCCAGGGTCTTCATGCCACAGTAGATCCCCAGACCGTTACACACCAACACATCCATGATCCACTAGGGAGAGAAATAATAATATCACAGTGACCTTTGACCTTTCACAACCAAAATGTAATCAGTTCATCCTGGAGTCCGAGTGGACGTTTGGGGCAAATGTCCTGCAGGCCTTCTGAGATATCGCGTTCACGAGAATGGTACGGACGGACAACCCGAAAACATATTGCCTGTGGCCACAGCTGTCGCCAGATAAAAAAAAAACGGTTTAGTAACACTCCTACACAACTGCAATCCACCTACACGAGTTTGTTGGATTAGACGTTTTCTTAGGACTGTGTGGGAGTGTACAGATCTCCCCGACTCTCGGATTTATTCTTTCTCTCTCTTAAAATATACTATATATAGTAGATATTTAAAATTCCATTATTGTCAAAAAGCAGTTGTTTGCATAACAACTTAAGTAACTGCCCTTACTTCCTCTTGATGCAGTCTACTTAATGCTAATGTCTACGGTAACACTTTATCCTTCTTTGAAACCCCCCCCCAACTAATAATCTGTTTACCTTTCATTATGTTGCTCTATTGCTTTCTAATAGTGTTCATATGATCTTCCCTGCCATCACTTGTGTTGCTTAGACCGCCAAGTTTCTCACATAACACAAGGTTATTAACATACAAACAAATGACCACATAATTGCTCCCATAAATCTCAATAACAGCTCTAATGGTGCACCAGCAAGCATCAGGATATATATATATATATATATATATATATATATATATATATATATGCGATGTGGAGTAATCTGTAGTCTGTACTGCACAGCTCAGATGTACAATGACCTTTGCAAACTTGAGTAAATTCAGCACGTGGTGAGAAGTTTACCCATCTGTCCCGCTGAATAGCTCGTGAGAAAACAGAGTTGCAGACTTAGCCGGACCTTTCGAACAGCCTTCGTTCACTGTACCCCAATCCTCCGAGGTCAGTAACCGGTCAACAATATCATGCAACCATGTTTCACTCGTTTACTTAACTACAGTTATACCCGCTTTTGTCTGTTCTCACAGGGACTCGCAAGAATCTCCATCTAATGTGGACACGTTTGAACAAACACACCTGGAGTCACACGGCCTGACTACACTGGAGCGCATTCATATTCAACACCATTCTGAAGAGGAAGAGCAGTCATATTTGTACTTACATGGTCCCACCAGCACTCTGAGAAGTTAGGTAACTGGTGCTCCAGGCTGTATTCCAGGAACTCAAACATGACACTGATTATCATACACATCCACCAATCACGAATCATCAGAGTCTGAGGAGGAAAGGAGAGCAAAAGAAGAGGGTGGGTGGGAGGATGTGAATGGTGTGGAGTGGGAGGAGGTCAGCAAGATACCATAAAGATAAGAAAAGAAAAAAAAAAAAAGAAACCCTACATTTTCTTTTATTGCTGCAAATGCAAAACAGCATACTAGTGCTGTTAATCTGTGTCATACGACAGCAGACTGAAGACCCTGGTTGTCAGTCTATTAAAGAAAAGACTGCTCGATGTATTAAAAAAGGACAGATTTGTTTTAACAGAGGGATCTGCCAATAAATGAGGTTTCATCCCAATATTTCAATAACATACGAGTTGGTCTTTGACGATTCTGGTGCTCGCAATCTTAGCGAATCAGATTTATGAAAATCCCTTGCTCTTAAATGGATTTAAAGCATGTAGCATTTGCTGAGAAATGCTTCCCATGCTAACAACACTGACTGCAAAACAGGCTGTATCCTTTTTTTTATGTCAAATGCTCAACTGCTTTTATGATGCAGCAACTGCAAATTATTTTTGTTTGGATTGAGTGCTTGACATGTTGAAAGGCGGTTCTTTGGACAATCGCAGTATAGCTGAAGATAAGTGTATGGTGTTCAGCCCACTCGATACATACCTTGATATACCATCCCAGGAAGTGAGCTGGAACAAAGCCATCCATCTTGTCCTGCAGAGACAAACCAACACGTTCATTTGTTAAGCTTCTTTTTATCATCTTAAAATCAGTCCTAAGAAACAATATAACAGGCATTTTTTCGGCATTTTCGGACATTTTATGGACCAAACGATTAAGCAATAAAATAATCAGATTAATCATTAATGAAAATAATGATTAGTTGCAGCCCTTCTCTTAACTACAACTTTCTCTCTGTTCAGAAGTATCACATCTAGTTCACATGTATACCAACCAGACATGAGCACAGTGAGTACTGGCTCACTGAACAGGACATACCTTGGCTGGGCATCATAAAGCACATAAATAGAATAAAATGCATCCAAAACCAGTTCTCCACTGTGTTCTCAAACAGCAGGGTACAACCACATAGGCTGTGTATTCATTTGTTTCTGCGTAATCATTTAGCACATTTGATTTTGTTTACGTTATTTTACCCATAAGTCCAAAATGTGTCTAAAATTCCAAATCAATTAGATTTTTTCAAAATATGTAGTCACAATTTGACATTTTAAGAAGGTTTTCACGTAGGTTGGCTGTCATTTAGTGCAGGATGTGGTGAGTTTGACCCACTCTCAAGTAATGAAATCAGGCCAACAGTAGAGATGGGGTCTGGGTCATCGTGGCAGCAGCAGCAGACTGCCTCCCCAGGGGGGAAGAAGGCCTGGTTCTACTGACGGGCTATAAACTGCACCAGACACAAGCCTCTGGAGCCAGCCAGCACACAGCCACAATAACTAGTGCATGTGTGTATGAGAGAAAGAGAGAGAAAGCAAAAGGAGACAGAGACAGGGAGGGAGAACTAGTGTCAAACGTAGGATGAGTGTGTGAATGGATGAGGGAAAAAGAAACGGACTCGTTTATTCTGCCACACTACTTGAGGTAATTTCCCTATAAGTAATCATTTAGGGCAAAGTGTACCACAATATGAATAACAGGATCAAGTCAGAAATTCCCTGGTTAAATACAGGTTAAATAAAATAAAAAATTAAAGTAGTCTTACCCAGATGTTGTGGAAGGGGTCGGTGGTGTTGCCTGGGTCGTACATGAGGCAGTTTCCTCCATAGTCACGCTCAGGCAGGGGGACCCCAAGCTTGGGGTCAATGTACTTCATGAACTGTCGTCCATCATGCACCGTCTGGATAACGGGGTTTAGAGTAGAAGTATAGAAACTATCAGCGCTTAATTCTCCCCGAAAATGAGCTCTTATGGAGACACAGAGCCATATTTAGACTGAAAGGTGTATATTGCAATTTCCACTATTGATTATTATAGAAAACTGAAATATTCAGAATATGGAAATAAATAAAACAAACTGCGGAAAGTGTATCGTCGGTAGCTCAAAAACAACCACGAAAACAATTTCTACCAAAAAAGAAAAAGCAAAAATGATTTTAGCTGCACCTGTTAACATTTATTAAATCTCATCTCTCGTCAATATGCTTACTTTGAATTTGTGAAACTTGGATGTTCTTTTGAAAGTTGTGTGGCACAACATTACAGTTTGAATGAGGGATTTCACCCAGCTACAATTTTGACTTCCCTTGCATAAGTGAAGAAAGTAGATGGCTTAAGTATTTACATTTTATTTATTTTTTTATCAGTGTCTAGGCCTGACTAAGATACAGTTTGCCAACTGTTAAGTATTGCCATTTTAAGGTTCTGGCTCAGTGACATTTCAATTAAAGAGGCTTCCAGATGTGGGAGGAATCGCAGCAGGAAAAGCAGAACTCTGAACAAAATCCTATATTTTGGCCAGTGTTAAGTCCTGGTTTTAAGATGCCTATATGTACTCTGCCACATGCGTTTGAGGATGAAGCTACTTTGCTTTAGTTTGTGGACACAAATCCTTGATTTAAAGCAAAAAGGTCAATGTGAATGTCCAGAAAATTGACAGTTTGACAAATTGACAGAGAAGAACCTCCGCTGCCTTGTTCTGGGGGTTTCAGCATCAATATCATCAGCACACTAACCTGAAAAAGGATGAAGATGAGGAACAGCTCGTAGACGACAGTGACACAAAGCCAGAACCTCCAGTAAGCTACAGAGAGAGAGAGAGAGAGAGAGAGAGAGAGAGAGAGAGAGAGAGAGAGAGAGAGAGAGAGAGAGAGGGAGAGAGAGAGAGAGAGAGAGAGAGAGAGAGAGAGAGAGAGAGAGAGAGAGAGAGAGAGAGAGACAGAGACAGACAGACAGACAGACAGACAGACAGACAGAGACAGAGACAGAGAGAGAGAGAGAGAGATTATAGCAAGTTACTTCCAGAAAATGCAATTTGATGACATCTGTGAATTAATATCACTTCACTTTGAGTCCTCTGTGGTTTGAAGGGGGCAGATTAAAGATTATACACGTGTTATACAGGCCGAACAGTATCTGAGTGATGCTTTAGCTTGTGTCGAGTACCATTACGTCTCTCTCAGTCTCAACAAGACCTTGTTGACAATCCTAATAAGAATGTTAATGCTCGGTAATGTCATCTTAACTTCTATGTTTCTGCCCTGCTCTTTTCACTGAGGCTCTTGATGTTCAGGCCAACATACAATGAGATTAAAATTTACCAAAAACACAGACGTGCTGTTACGGGCGTGGTTATTAGTGCCAAATAATTCAAACATTTAATCATGATTCTAAGATGTGGTGATGTTATCTAAGATGTGGAGATTTCCCTGAATAATAGCTCAATTAGTTAGTTCATAGTGCATCAATTATAGTGCGTTTTTTCTAATCACCACGGATACAGTGAGATTCAGTAACAAATGAGTACCACAGTCAGAGGGACTGAGTGCAACAAATAATCTGGCTTCCAATAATGTTAAAAATAGTCACGTGGAAGGACTATTCATGGACGTGGTGAAAGCCTACAGCTATCATAGCCCTACCTTGTAATACATTACCCACAAAAAGGATTAAATTCAACTGTCATTGTCATACAGTAGTCATTTCTTGTGAATAGATGTGCATATGCTCCGTTTGCTGTGACACTCCCTGCTAGAGTCCCCCTCTGTCTTTTCCCATGATACAAACCTGTGACCTTTCAACACAACTGCAACACGGTGAACAACAACTGAACCTACTTGGCTTGCTCAACAGGTCAGGGAGTATGACGCAACCACTCAGCACACACACAGAAACAAAAAACCCTTGTCTTTCAATCCACAAAAGGAGGGGGGCAAGAAGGAAAAAGTAATGCAACGGCAGCAGCCCAAATTCTTCCATTTCACGCCTCCAACAACAGACGACATTCAGTGCGTGTCTCTATCTGACTTCCACACCATGTCTTCCTTCCTTCCTTCCGTCCTTTCCCTCTGGAGTTATTGGGAAACATGTTGTGCGAGAGACAAGTTGACCTAAATAGCAAACTAATTTCATGAACTGCACTTTTATAAATAGGAGCATCCCTTTATAGTGTGCAGCGGATTTAAAAAAAAAAAAAAAAAAAAGGAAAAAAAAAAAAAAAGGTACACAGTGTCACAGTTAGGCTCATGCACTCAGGCAAACCAAAAAAATGCTTCAACATACGATATATGACCACCACCACTAAAACCTTTAAATACACAGCTGATGCATTCGTCAAAAACAAAGCAGCAATAAGCCTAAACTCCTAAGCAAATGGAAAAAAAACAAAAAACACACAGAAGCACTAAGGATGCAGACACGCTCCACACTCTTTATCTAAGCCCCGCTGTTGTTTAGCTACAGTTTGAATTACGAGCTAATCAAAGTAGAACGGGAAACAAACACCTGCATCAGGTGTACGGTCATACTATCCGGTTACTAGACGCCTGCCAGCCGATCACAACTTAGAATTTACCTCGGCCAAAAATGCCACGTAACACCAACCATCTTTGACGGCTGGTGTTCAGTTACGCCAATTAATTCATGGAAATGTTGCCTCAATGGTGTGTCATGAATAAATTGGAGTGGAAGTGGTCTCGCAGCTATTTAAGCAAAAAAAAGGGACAAAAAAAAGGGACAAAGGGGACACATTTTGTATGTTAAAAGGCATGCATCAATGTTCATGTTTAAACTATTGACTGAGCACTACAGTCCTTTAGATATTACTGCAGTAGAGACGTCGACAACATGCGATGAAGATGTTCACCAAGTGTCTTTCATTTGTTCTGCAAGGGATTTGCTTGGACCTGACCCATGCCGGGAAGACAACTCTCCTTCCTTTCATCTACCCAGATGTCTCCTTTATTTTGACAATTACATTTAGATAGCCATTGTGTGTATTGATTCCCAGCACTCAGAAGATCTTAAGAAGCAAACAAGAGATTTGCAAATGTTGCTATTGATCGAATTAGTAGCGACTGCCCTTAGGTACTCTTGCCCCTCTACACAGGAAGGACTGCAGTTACGAACAATGCACAGTCAAAAAGTCAGACTCGATACCTGGGCTTCTCCTGATAACAGCATGCTATATGAACAGCGTAAAGTTCTTGTCAATTACTGGCGGACACATTTTCAAAAATCTCAGTTTGTAAACAAGTGATTTTGTATGCTTAGGAGGCTGTTCATAGATCCATCTGCACCTTTCCACTCATCTGAAAGTTTTACTCCCACAGGATGAAACTGATTTGACATATTCTGGGGAAGTGGTTCAGAGTGGAATAAAACTGTTTCGCAAAAGCTTGACCTAACATGCCCTGCACACAATGTACGGTTTATTCTGTGGGTTTTAAAAACTGAAAAAACATAGCTATTGTTTTGACTGAGATACATGGCATGAAGAAGATTAAATGTATATATGTAATAAAACTGGGGAAAACAAGGTTTGGACTGTGCCATTCTTACCTGGATGTGGTCTGGTGAAGGGCCCATCTTTGGCTTGGGTCACTCCAAAACAGAGAAACACCAGGATGCTTGCCACAATTCCTCTACAGGACCACAAATAGAAACACATGAAAATGCAATTTAAGGTTGTGTTATACAAATACTATATTACCTTTACCAGGGGTTCTCAAACTTTTTCAGACCAAGGACCACTTAACCAATAAAAAAACGGACCACCTAACTCCCCAAATATCCCAAAGCATTAGGCCTGCTTACCACTCCAACAGTATATTACAAATTACAGGCTGATATTGAGCTTAATGTGACCTTCTCTACATCACTCGTTCACACATTAAATCAACAATACAAATACAACAAGGATTCTACAAGCATTTTATTCATATGCGATCTAAACGATAAATGCTGATGGATTTTACACATCATATGAAACGTAGACTACATTTATTAGAGTTTATGTCCGAGCGAACAGAGCCGCAACTTTTTTCACATCCAAGCTTTTTTCATGAAAAGTAAGTATTTTGACATCCAAGCTTTTTTCATGAAAATTAAGTTTTTTTAAAAATACATTTTTTTTCTCCATGAAAATTAAGGTTTTTTTGAGATCCAAGCTTTTTCCGAGCAGATGTCGTGGCAAAGGGAACTTCCAAAGTGAAAAACTTTACAGTGTTATATGCAGGTTTACAAAAGAGGTGCCAATGGCAGCTTGTTTACTTCCTCCTATAACCCACAAAATACATTTTATCTGCAGACTGAAACCAATTCCAAACTGTTCAAAACAATCTGTGAAGTCAGTGGTCTAACCATCGGTACAAACAGCAGGAAGGGGAAAGTAATGGGGCATGATTTGATTTGGTGGCCTGATCTTGTCTCAGCAGCTGACCATGGACAATTACTCCCTATTACAATTCCTTCTGTGTTTGCTAAGAAATGAGGCCAACACTGCTGTCAGCTTGTGTTAGATTAAATCGCTGCTGTGTTGAGCTCTGAAAAAACCAGGAGACCAGGAGAGAACACTGCTCTGAACTTACAAATGAACAGGGCAGGCTTAGCAACTGAACACACAACGGCGAGAGCATGAGTGTGTGTGTGTGTGTGGTATGAAGTTATTGATTGTGCGAGTGTGTGTAGGTGGGAAAGTGAGTTTATGTGATTACAAGTATGTGTCAAAGTACGGGTTAACAGAAGTGAGAGTGGCTCATTAGCCCAAATGACAATGTTTCAAAATGAGTGTGAGAGGGTGAGTGAGATTCAACACAGTGTGTGTGTGTGTGTGTGTGTGTGTGTGTGTGTGTGTGT
>CALSCE010009442.1:5270337-5336004 GCA_943593645.1 Bovichtus variegatus | reverse complement strand
GTAAGCAAATCCAGGTCAGTAATAAAAAAGTTTCTGTATGTTCAAAACTACGTAAGATGTTATTAATATCAGTCCTAAAAAAGGTGCACTGGTAGCACTTGTCATTTGAAAAAACATGGGAACAAACTGATGGAATTGTATGGTGCTTCACCATAGAGTGATGCTAGGCCACAATAACATCTGGGCACATTTCTGACCAAAATCAATTCATTTCAATGTAATGCTGCTCGGGCTCGTAAATTTCCACAAATTTCTTCACTTGTTCAACCTCGGTGAACTTTGACGGACAAATTTGAGTCTTGAACCAATTGCAAACTAATTTGAGAGTTGTGGGAACAGAGACAACCGGTAAGGTAAAAATAAAAGAAGAACCATCTTCTAAATGCGGGGTGGGCAAACTTTTTGGCTCAGGAAGATTAGATTAAATCCAAGCCCTCAAAAACACTCAACATTCAAACTAAATTTAGGATTATTAGTGAGGCTGATTACTAATAAAACAAGTTCTCTCTCAAGATAAACTCCTGCCAAAATAATTATTTCAAACTTCAGTCCAATCAAAAAGCCTCAGTGGATTAAGTGGATTTTATCCGGGCAGCCTGCTGGTTGCTGCAGGGTTTTGGCTGAGGACTAGGAGGAAGTGACGAGCGCAGCCTACTGACCTCTTAGTGTTGTAGGCCGTGTCCTGGGGTGTCTCCTCCAACAGCGTGACGTAGACCAAAGCACAGGTCAGAATGAACAGCACTGTCACAGTATGGGCTCGCCTGCAGATAAAGAGGGAAAGATGGGACAGAGAGAGGTATATTAATAACATTCGCAAAGAGGACAATTCTATAAAAAAACCACTGGAGGAGAGGGAGGAAAAAAAATCGGCTAACAATATCTGAGGTCACTAAAGGAGAACATTTAGCTAAATGAATGCACTATCATTTGAGCTGAGAACACATTGGTGATTACTAAACAAAGCTTTTAGACATCCTGTGACTGAAAAATCTTTGTCTCTGATAATCAGGAGTAAATATAATGAAAGGAGTCGAGATGAGATAAAAAAAAATGAAAGATTTCTGTTGAGAAACGGGGTTACTTCAGCTGAAAATAGGTATAAAGAGGATGTGTAACATACAAAACAAAAAATACACAACGAGGTATGGATTTTACGAGTCAGTTAAATATTTTTCTTTCATTTAACTGGAGCAACAGAAGTCAAAAATAGCTTTGGTATAAATGTTCTGTTCATCTGCCTTAATGTGGACTGTGAAAACCTCAGCATAGCCTGTTAAAACTTATAACATGTATATACTTTGATAGACAAGCTGAACTTGAGTTTGAAGGCCATAATGTTGGCCATAGGCACATATCTCCCATATCACTCGGCGATGGAGAACAACCCTTGGCTTTTGTCGTACGACACTTACACACTAGGGTGGTTCAGATATCTGTACAGACATGCTATCTGTGTGATGTAGCTTTCCTCGAAGGGAAAAGTTTTTTGTCCAGTTACTGAAAAGGATTAAGCACTTGAATGATCGTTGGCAAGCTGACAAGGATATAATTGCCAGATCATTCATAGAGAATGTGTATGATGGGAGCAATGGCGGCGTTAGTTCAATGTCTAATACTATACTCGGGATGATTAGATTAATCAGACGGCCATTTGAATCAGATTTAATAATCAGATCAATATTTATCGTCCGTGCACAGGTTCAGGATCAGGGCCGATTGAAGCCCTTTGAAACGCTTGACCGATCGCCTATTCTGTGTTTGTTTGCTCAGGGTATCCCAGCTGTTGAAAACACTCCATGGAGCTCAGTTAAAACACTGACACCAAACAGCATTCTGAGCGAGTGACCTGCAAGTGACCCGTGAAGCTCACTGTGGAATAAATAAACATCGGCCAGCCGTGTCAGTTAACTTAATGAGATGACAAGTGTTGTGCACTGATGAGTATTGTGACCAGTGCCGCTTTAGGTAAGGACAATTATAAAGCAATTTCGCCTGAATTTCCTCTAAATTGTTCCTGAACTTTAGTGTTTTGTTCACTATACAGCAGCTGTAGAGCTCCAAACAACCGACAAAGTAACAGAGTGGATGTTAGCCAAAAGGTGAGCATCTAGAATGGTAAGATTAGAGCCTAAATTGTCTTTTTTTTTTTTTTTTTGTGGTAGATATTTGAATACTGATATTTGGGATAGCAAAAATTGAATATTGACTGTATGGGACAATAGTCGTTTTCTAAAAATGACAAACAGATTTTTTTTTTGATAATCCTTCCTTAAATCTTTTTTTTTTTTTTTTTTTAAATATAAAGTGTGACCAATACATATAACCTTATGCATTTCCATTTGGCCTAAAGCTGGGCACACACTGTACGATTTTAGAAACGTTGCTGTTTAATTCCAACTCATACTATACGAGGAAATCCTCAGCGACCTAAAGCCAAATCTCACGATTTATGTGCTCACACTGTAAAGTTAGATCGTCACACACGACCGTCAAGTGCTCTCGCTGTATGTGAAAAATAGAAATGAAAGCGGCCGGTGAGGCCCCTGTGGTTCATCCTGCTATTGACAATTGCCAATAAAGATTTGAAATCTCCAAGGCAGGTAGAAGTTGGTTTGCTACGTTACACCAGTACACTTCACAATAATGCTGAAAATCATTTGTGCCAAGTGCATCCCGTCTGTGGAAACTCCCCCCCCAAAACAAGAAAAAAAAAGTCCAACGGCATATATGGACTCGCAGGTGACAGTATGGCTTGTCCATTTTGCAGAGAAAATTGGAGGTAAGCTACGTTTTACTGTATAGATTGTAGATTGTTAACTATTGGTGAAAAATGACTAATACATGCGTTTTACGATAAACAGTATAGATATAGAGTTGATCCCGAGCATGCTCAGTGACACAGCCACTCTCCAGAGAGTTGATACTGCCGTCATGGAGTTGTTTTAGAATAAATACACAGTCCATGTTTACTGTCATTAAGTACAATTCCCCAGGTACAACAGGTGTGGCTCTTTTATGTGTTTTTAATACTTTTGGGACAGCATTTGAGGTCAATGGCACTAGCTAACTAGAGGCATTAGCAGTATCAGACTGTAGCTACACAGACAATGGTCTCTTCAGGGAACTTGGCAATAGGGTTGCAGCACTATACCGGTTTCATGGTATACCACGGTATGAAAATGGACAGTCATCATACCATGTACATTTGCTTATTTACAGTACAGAAGAAAACTGACATAAGTGTTGGTGTGTGTGTGCAGGAGCAGTCTGGTCACACTGGTCCGCACCTAGAGGCATTATTTTAAAAGTTCACGGCTGATGTTATTTTTCATTTAGTAGTAAATTGCACATGCTATAGAGCACTATATAACATATTATAGTTACATGCTATTTTTTGCCTTATAGTCTGAGTCACAGAGACAGCATGTTAGTTATTATGAGCATTTCCTCTCTTCCACCTTCTTGTCCAACCTGTTTGGCAGGCGCCTCTCTTGCCTAACAAGCACACACCACCAATAGGAGTGAAAAGAAGCAGCGGAAATGCCATCCTGTTGCCAGTGAGAGGCAGGCTAAGATGAGAACAAAATGTAACCCTAAGAATGAGGTTGAACATCCTGAGAGAACAAGCCACGGGTTGAAGACAGTCCATGACATGACATGACCTATTAGAGCAAATGCTTAAATAGCATAATGTTGTCATGCAGGGAAGAAACAGGCTTGACAAATAAAGTTTGTGCCTTTACCAAGCTTTAAAAATATGACTTTATTTAATACAAATACTTGATTGTCATTTTTTTATATATTTGAGCACAGTCGCCTCTAGTTTCCATAATCTCAGTTTTTCTTTTTTTTTTTTTTGGCCTTGTGACACTTAAAATTAAATCCTGGTATGAGCTCAGTTGTTTTTCTAGCAAGTGGTGTTACTAATACCCTAACTGAAGAGATCGTCACAGAAAATACAATTCATAAAAAAAGTGTTCAAGGCCCTGTAAGTAGTCAATATGCACAAAGCATTCTCAGTAGCCTCTTAGAACTGAAATGTGTGGGCGGCAATGCTATTTAGGGAATCATCAAAAGTGGTATGCCAGCACAAAATTGTGTTTCATCAGGCAGGGCTTCTATAAAAAAAAAAAGGGTCTATCCGAGCTATTCCTCTTTTCTCAGAAGAAAAAAACATTTTCCCCAACTTCAAATCGGTGCTAATAAGGCAGGTCGCATGCCACATGGTTACCCTCCTTAACAACCAGAATAAACTGCCACCATCAACAAACAGTTATTCGGTGTATCTCTGTAATACCTGGGACACTCCCACAACACAGCCAATGTGCTCCTGTACTATCGGAAATTCACCACAAGCAACCAATTCTTCAGAGGCACTTCCTACATTTCAATGCTGATGTTGGCTCAACGCCCACTTTAATCACAGTAAATCAGTTAGCTCTTGAGTGCATATTATGGTTTAATTTGAGGTAGAGGGTAGCATTAGAGCATGTTTTAAATAATATTTACTGCTGATGTAATGACTTATGAGAGCAACGAAGGACTAAGATGCTACACATTTTCAATTTAAATGTATTTTGCCTCTCTTACATACATGCCCATAAATATCCAGGTTGCCACATGATTCACAATCTCAAGTCAACCACAAGGTAAACAGCTACATTCTTCAGTAACAGTTCTCGATTATAACAGACTGGGAGTGCCGGCTAACCACTGGGGCCAAATTCCTTACCAGAAATCACATAAATCACAAGCAGTAAGGGCCGGCTGTGGCTCAGGAGAGTGGCAGGTTGGCGGTTCGACCCCCGGCCTCTGCAGTCTACATGTCGAAGTGTCCTTGGGCAAGATAATAAACCCCAAATTGCTCCCGGCGGTGTCATCGGTGTGCAAGTGTGTGTGAATCTCTATCGTTACTTATGAGCAGGTGGCACCTTGTATGGTAGCCTCTGCCACCAGTGTGTGAATAGGTAAAAACAATATAAATGCAGCAAAAGGTTTTAATACCGTATCTACATATTGCTTCTTGTTATAGGTTGTATTATGTACACTAAGCTAAAACAAATGCAGTCTAATACAACAACCATGCATTAAACCATAAGCATTATGTTCAGTATAGGATTTAAAACGCTTTCATAGAACTGTAGGTCGTAATGCTGTTCAATTATACTGCACAAACTAAGCGGAGCTTCAAGTATTTAGTCTGCCCTAACCGATATAAATGGGGTGGCCATACTATTAGAAACCCCTCTACATACTGCAGGATGCTGGCCTGCCGTAAAACCTTGAATACACTAAAGTATTTTAGCACTTTAGTTACTGTTAAAGCCTCCAAGATTACACTAACAGGAAACCTGGATGTCAAGGCTGTAACACAGTAATGAGAAATTCTCATTAAGGTTTCTCTCGGGGAGGACCAGTCTCCTGTGCTGTCAAAGATATTGGATATCTTAGCAGATTCTTGCTGCCCTTTGCTTTATACACAAAGCCCATCTTTACACAAAAAAGCACAGTTAAGACACACATACACTTACTCAGGCTTAAATATTCCTGGAGCGACACGATGAAGGGCCATGGCAGCTATACATTAAAGAGAGCTGCAGAACAAAATGTCACTTTTCCAGACGAGCTTCGTGCCCACACATCATAACACCTGCATCGTGCACATGTCAACGCACTCTGTCTGTGGGTGTGTCAGTGTGGGTGCATACGGAACTCACTCCTCCAGTTGACTGCATGGAGGGAATATCTGTCTCGACTTTAAATCTGTCACAGATTTCTTTCTGCTGAAGCTGCGGGCTGGGATATTGGCTATTAGCTTGTCAACAACAAGCTCTGCACTTGGATGTGCAATGTAAGCATCCATAACAGCCTGGCAGCCCGTAGCAGAACACCTTTAATAACAGACACCTTGTGGACCTTGGTGACTCCCTTCTATCATTTCGCATTAATTTCACCGAAACCCATTTCAGCTTGACATACTATGTACACCACTTAAAGACTTGGGACAAGGTCACCGTATGTGTTGTGATTAACGGAGGTCTCTTGGGCCTGTCTTTCAGTTCACCTTGAAAGCTATAATGAATGCCGTCATGCCTTTTACTGCGGGAACTGTGAGTTTTAAGTATGTTCTTGTAGTCACTGGTCACAACAACACCATCACCTCAGATGGTGCAGCGTTCACTATTTCACATTTTGTATTGCTGACATTGCCAGAACGCACTCACCAGAAAAAGGTGTTGGTCCCGTCGTCATAGACTTCACAATCCACTCCAGTGTTTCTCCAATTCATGCTCTCCCTGGACGTCTGCTTCATCACATTAGCTTTGATATGCGTGATCTGCTCCGGACAGACCGGCTCGACCGAACCGTTGTTGACCTGCGCGGCGGCGGATGCGGCGCACTTGCCGGGGGAGCTGATCGCGGCCACGCCGCTTTTTTTCGACTCGGGCTTGGTCATGGCTTTACCCACCAGCCGCCCTCGGTGCTTTAAACTGATCCGGTACAGTTTGATTTATCTGCTCCCGTGTACTGTCATCCGCGTTAGCCCCACCCAAGAGACTGCCAGCATCCTAAGGTAGTCGGAGGAAATGAACGTTACTAAAAAACGAAATTAGGGAGGAGAGAATAAGCCCGAAATCACATCCTGAAGACTCCTGAACACCGCCCACCACAGTACAGTCCAGTATGCATATGTGATGGGTTGTTAGCTAAGACTTCTTCTATGACTCCTACTTAGACTGTCATGTGTCAGCAATGGCGACCACTTTCTGACATAGCCACTGTACGTAACGTTATTTAATTGATGGCGTTCGGGTGCCTAACAAATCACAATAACTCAATAACTCAATAACGTTAGCTGCACTGCGATGAGTGCGAAGCCTGGACGTCAGACAGCTAGCCGTGTTAGCTAAATGTAGCAGGCTATTTCTGACTATTTGACCTTGCTAACAAGGCTAAGTTAACGGACAAGCTTGTTAACAATTAACCGACTTAAAACCACCATTACTCGAGACAGTGTTGTACCAAGTGTGTGTTAGAAACTGTCGTTCCGGTAGCTATCTTTACATTTAAGCTAACATTACTTACCAGTTGAATTTATGGGATTACTGACTGATGTCCGGATGAGTTCAGTAAGTCAATGGAAGCCGCTAACGCTACATCAGTACACACGCTTGAAATCCGTTTTTGTTAGAAGAAATAAAAACAATTTCGAGGTGAACTGTGTCACACACTCCGCCTGGAGACTACCTCTATTACAGCAACAACAGACAAGCCGCCCCAGATAGACTGTGCAGGCTACGCTCCAGACACACATCACATGGGCATGGAGTGTATTCGGTGTCAAGGTAACCGCCGCAACAATACAGTATCCGGTGGATTCTCTTCATAATAAGAGATGCTCTTTTAGTCTGACATGGTAATTGTTTTATTTTGAAATCACAATCTTTAACTCGGAAGTCTAACTTCTGCTACTTTTGTGACTGACATTCGGATTTATCTGGCGGGTTTAGCTGAGGATCATCCCTTTTATACGCTTTGTTTTTAACAGTCGATGAGTTAATGATAGTTTTGAGTTTTGAAATCCCACAGTAACAATAGGTCAGGTACAACTCACTCCACCACAGGACGCCCTTTAATGGATTAAACTGCTAAAATGTGTTATCGAAAACCGTCACAAAATGTTTTGCGTTATTTGCCTGTCGTCACTTCCGTTCAGACGACTCCTCATTCGTCATAAACCATGATAAATAAAGAAATGAGCAAACAATATTAATAAATCAAGATTTATTTTATTTATTGTTTCACTCATTTTTAAAATAAGTAAATTAATCGAATGTTTATCATTGGTGATAAATGATTATGTTGAGCTAACTAGTTGCAGCTTTTGATTATCACAATTTCCCAGAAGATAGTAGTCAAGTTGTCCTTTGCAGTCTGCTTAAAGATTTATTAAAGAGCTAACAAACACTCAAACACTTGTAATTTTTGTAATTATTGTAATTTTTGTAATTTTTGTAATTATTGTAATTTTTGTAATTTCTGTAAATTTATATCCTTTATATTATTTTGCTAAATACCGCACCTTACCCCATCTCAGCTCATCTCATGTTTACACCTTTTTTAGATATGTATATATTGTAAAAAAAAAATCATTGCACTATTTGTACATTTTAGAATTGTTATACTGTCTCCTACTGTGTATTGCAACTGTTTCACAACAATTTCCCTCGAGATAAATAAAGTTCTATCTTATCTTAATCCATGTTTCACAACCTCACAACCACACATACTAGTGTGAGAAGCATACGATCTCATCTCTGTCAGCCAGTGTGGTGTAAACTCACCCAACTGTTTTCAACAGCTTGATTTGCCTACAAATGGAGCAGCTGCTTTCTGTTGTTCGACAACTTTGAGATAAGCTTTTAAGAACTTTCCAAGCAGTCACTGTCGGGCAAGCATAACCTATGATTAGACTCCTCCATCGAGTTTGGCTTGTCAAAGATACTACATTCAGAAGATTCTCCTTGATAATTAATTTTTCAACAGGGAAAGTCTCTCAGCTGACAACACATGGCCAAACCACCTTTATCACACTTATGTGTAACCAGAGTATAAGGAGGCCAGAGGTAGAACGAGAAAAAAAAACTGTTCTGTACCGCTTATCTCTTGTTTTTCTTCTTTTTTTTACACTTTCTGTGTGTGTGTCTGTGTGTGTGTGTGTGTGTGTGTGTGTGTGTGTGTGTGTGTGTGTAGTACCCACAGCCAAAGGCAACATTCTCTGCAGTGAGGACGAGACACACCGTAGGTCATAAACTGTGAGGTGTTGTTTTTGTAAGAGTAAATGGAGTAGCCCATGGCTTTAAGTATTTTTCTAAACCCAGTTCATAATATTTGACTGCATGGCATTCAAACACAAATAACGCTTGAGTGATGCTGCATTTATTGTTTCTAAACAAAGAATATTCTTTTCATATATTGACAATCCCTCTGATTCCAAACATAACATGTAACTCTTCAAATCCCATAATTACAAAGAAATGTAAAAACTACGAGACATCCAACGATACAACCTTTTACACACTGCTAAACAATGGAGGAGAGGCAGAGTTCAAATCTATTTCAAGGGACAGCAAGACAGAAGCAAAAAGTCTTATCTTGAAAGGAACATAATTAGTCCAGTACAAACGGTGCTAAACTGGTTTTCCATCATTTATTTCAATTTAGGTCTTTGCTTGTGCGGAAGTAATATGAACACATTCCAAGAGTACAAAACGTGCACTGGGGCACAGGTTTCTGCACTTCACCCTATGATCCACAGCAACTCAAAGTCATATTTGCTGAAGTCTATATCAGCTATGATTCGACATTGCTTTAAATCAACAGACATGCATTGTTGCTGATAAGGAATTATTGAATAATTCCTATCTATTAGTATATATACTTAGACTGTTAGGTAACACCACACAATGGGCCTTGGCTCATATTCAGGTAGCTTGTCATCTCTTAGGTCAGGGCGGACTCACAGAGAACCACAGCTCAGCGCGCAATCTCCAGGACTGACCGTTCTAGGGGCAGATGGTAGATAACAATTGTTGTGGTTTCGTCTCACTCTGGAGTCCAGATTAGGTGCACCTCACCTTTAATCAGCGGCAGGTTATAGTGCTGTTTTACTCAGAATGTGTTGACTGGGATTTGAGGAGCCATCGACGTGAGATATCTTTAGGTAAACCTGTTTACTGCTCGCCCTGTTTAGGATAAATACCTTTATTCTATGATTAAAGGAGCTTAGAATGCAAATGAATCCGATTTCTTTCTCCCTGCACAACTGAAGTGGAAGACACAGTAAAACAATCAGGTGCTTGTAACACTCACTGCTGTTAAAAGATGTGTCTCTGAAGGGTCTGATGAGCTTACATATACACGCATAGTTTGGTGGAGTGGACCGTTGGGTAGGAAACGGTGGAAATCACTCTAGCCGGGCGTGTCAAACGATGGCCAACTTCAAGCTTAAAGGCAGCATGGCGAAGAAAAACTGTTTTGTAGGTGTAGCATGTGGCTGTGGGATCAAATGACCATTTAATCTCCTTTCTAAAGGGGCCTGTGGCGATGCCTGCAGCCCCTCTAACATCAAGAGGATGAGTTTGTTCAGGTGAGTGGTTGAGATGGGGGGGGGGGGGTATACCATACATTGTTAATTTACAAGCAAAACATGTAGTTCATAAAGAGTTAATAAGTAAGTTAAATTGGATTACATATGCTTAAATTAAAGATTTGTATTTCTCAATACATGTAAACATATCAACTATATATACTGTACACTATTATTATTATTATTATCAAATTGAATGAAAAGAAATACAATTCAATCCAAAAAAAAAAGAAAAAAGACCTACAGAATTGAAGCTTTAACGGAAACTATTTCACTTTAATTTACTTTGACTTTACGTTTAAACTTTCTCTGGGGTCAAGGTCTGTTTTTTTTGGTCTGTTATCGACACATGTCTCCAGACTCACCTCGCACTAACCCCTCAAGGTTTTTTCCCTTTCTGTCAAAGAGTAAATTAAGCCAGTGGAGGTATGTGTGTGTGTGCGTGTGTGTGTGTGTGCGTGCGTGTGTGTTTCAAGATCAAAGGATCAAACTACTGCGCATTTGTCAGAGAGAATCAGGCCGCAGGACCTCACACTGACCGTATCTGCTGCTCGATGAAAGCTGAGATTATCCTTCTGTTCATGGCCTTTAAGATATTATCTGATCATATCTGTTTGAGAGTACGCCTGAGGAAAAATAAGTCTTTCTCCAACTTGTCAAAGTAAATCTGTGACCAGTTTGAAGCCGAGGAAGAGGATGTGACACGTAAAATGACTTTCTCGTCAGGGATAGTTTGATATCAGACGTCATGACCTGTTATCCACTTTATAGATTACAAGGATGTTAAGGTATTTTATTTAATCATTTATGAGATACACTTTGCTTTCTCTGCGTACAAACAGTAGGCCTGTACTACTTTAAAACAGGCCACATTTAACTTTCACCACTAGAGGGAGCCAACACACAACACGTAGAGAGTTCTTCTCCCTTTATCACAGAGAGGGAATGCTTTATGTTTAGGATTAGGGCCACAATGATCACAGTGATCATCAGCTAGGTGTGACATAAATCATAGCTTAATAGGGACCAACTATTTTAATCTTGTCATGTGTATGATTAAAAGAACAGCAACAATCAAGAGAAAATCCTTTTAATTTATTTGACAAATAAAATCACACCAGCTGAGGTGCATAGGGCCCAGTGTTCCCCCAGAAGTCATACAAAGTAATTTCTCACGATAACCGAAGAACCTTGTGTCCTTGTGTGCCTATTTAGATTCATTCGTGGCATCACCAATAGCTGAGTGACGTGTCCAACCGGAGGGACAGACAGTCACCTGGTGAAGGGACATCACTTTCAGAGAGCACCTGACCTTTAAGAGAACGGTTGAGTCAGTTTAGGCAGGCTGCCACCTTCCCCAGGTGACCTCACACTTAAAGTCACGTGACTCCACAGCAACTCTCACATGTCAAATGTGCCTCATCAACCGAGGCGACTCCCACGTGACAGCAAAAGTGCAGATTAATCATTAAGTTACTCGGTTTGCACATTAAAATGCAAGGTAAGGTTCTCCGGAGGAAACACAAGAAAGAAACGAGAAGTGAACAGGATAGGTAGGAACTGTAGAACAATGACATATATATAGATACATCTATATATATATTTATACACACATAGTATGTTACCCTGAACCAGTGTACATAAAGGAAATGTGCAGTTCAATGTTATTCTACTTCAGGATCTATATATAGTCCTTTTTAACCGATATAACACACTTTTTTTTTTTTGTTCAGTAAAGGCGGATGTTAAACGTGTACACGTGCAGGTAGTTTTTAGGTGCTAATGTTCACTTGTACAAATCATGTGCTTTATTTTGGGGGGAGTTATAGTATATCATTTATCATAAGCTCTGGGTGCAGTACCAGGTTAGAGCCACTAAGGATCACTATGCACCTATTATTCACTGCTGAGGCGTTGTCTGTCTGTCTGTCTGTCCTGACTGGATCTGAGGACAACAGACTGGAGACTTCAGACATTATGCACTAAACGTTATTAACGGAATTGTTCTGATACTAAAGAGAGCTATACGTTTCCCCACAACCAACCACGTGTACACACTGTATATATATATATATATATATATATATATAGCATGCGTGAGCAATAATGATGAATCTATGCCACCGATTCTAACCGATAATTATCCTCGTACGCGCGCACACTTACGCACACACACATTAGTGGTGACAGCCTGATCGTGTCATAGCAGCAGTGATTTAATAGCTTTGTGCCTTGCGAAACGGAACACCTGTGTTTATCCAGTGTGATAATTATGCTTTTTTTTTAATGCAGCGAATTGAATATGAAATGTCTTTTTCGCTACAATCGCTTCATGTGTTAGGGGGTTGTAATTCACTGCTTGGCTGGATTACAGTTTCATTTTTAGGAACAATTCTGATGAAGAAGTGTCCTGCTTTGTTTAAATATTTGAAAACTGCTCAACTGGGCTAAAAACATTTTGATTTTATTTTTTTAAATGTATGACCCTGCCTTTTCTCTTGCTGTTGTTTACTTACTAAAATCACTTGTGCGTAAAACCAAAGCAGCTCTGAGTGCTCGGCTGAGTGAAGACGCTGTATGACCCGAGGAGCTCAGAGTGTTATTGTGATGAGAGAGAGAGAAAAAAAAAGGGAGTGTGTGTTGGGACAGGAGGGTGCATGTACCGTATGGAGAAACGTCAAGGGGTCAAACATCGGACAGAGAATGTAACCAGCGAGATTACGTTTCCTTTACATTTGCTTCTATCAGAGTATTGGAAAAAAATAAATACTGATTTAGGTTTGCAAAATGGTTTAACAACCTTTTAGTGTTTTCGTGTAACATGAGACGATCGATGTAAGTCCATTATCGAACAAAATCAACACAGCAGCAATTGTGCGGAAGAAGGAGGAAAATGAAGTCCGACAATAGACGCACAACCACCAGCTGCTTGTAAAGCACCCAAAGCCAAAGATCCAAAAATGCAGCTCCATCAGTTTGACGCTGACATCGGGAAAGTCCACACGGTGTTATCGAAAGGGTTGGCACTCCGCGAGAAAAACTAAATCGGTGCGCTCTGGACGGCGCACAGCCAAATGGGCACCAGGGGCCGATGGGAAATCAGGGTGGGGGGATGTGCGTGTTTTGGAGAGGGTTGGACTTAAGGCAACCAATGAGAAAGTCTTGCGAGGTGGCTGCTCTGACTGAGGAGTTGTTCGGAGGTTATATACTCCACATCTCACTGAGAAGGTACATTTAAACATAACTGTGTGGTGGAGAGAGGCGTACGAGAGAGGAGAAAGAGACACACACTTAGGCACAACAACAACAACAACACCTGATACTCTCTCATCAGGGATCAATCAGCCACATAAGGCATCTTATTTTGTGTTTTGGGGCTTTGGTTTGGAAAGATTTTTGGAGATGTCCAACGTCCAGTTATCGAGCAGCGCACTGGAGAGGCTGGTGGCCAGGAGGACCTTCCCTCTCCACAGACGCACAAGCGTCTGCCGCAACCTCTTCGGACCGGTGGATCACGACGAACTAAGCGGGGAGATGAAAACCAAGCTGCGGGAGATTTCCGAACGGGACCAACAGAGGTGGAACTTTAATTTCGAGGCCAACGCCCCGCTGGATGGGGATTACGAGTGGGAAGAGGTGCCCGTGGATAAGACCCCGGTGTTTTATCAGAGCTCTGTGCAGAACGGCAGGACCAGGGTGCCTGAGACACCCGTCAAGGAGAGGCCCTCCTCAGACTCTGTTCCCCCGGAGACACCTGATATGGATGTACAGGAGCGCCTGGCCGTTCCCGAGAGCAGCAGCACTCCCTGCCCGGTGGAGGTTAACCAGGAGAACCGCACAGACAAACTCAACTCAGGGAAGCCGGCTCACAGACAGGTCCCGTGTGTTAGACGCAAGAGAACAGCCACTACTGACAACAACACACACATCACAGGTAATAAGACCAAATAAAGACATTTTAATGATCATGTTTAGGATATTTGTGCTCTTTCCTCCGGGGCTGCGCCCTGTATCCAAAATGATGCCCTCGTCCGTCCCTCTCCTCCTTGCGTAATTGTGGCTCAAGTGGACGTGTGTGTGTTAACTATATTGTTTTCGTTCCCACAGACTTCTTCGTGAAACGAAAGAGGGCTGCTGATAAAAAATCTAATGATATGAGCGCTTGCCACCACTCCAAGTCTCCAATCTCGGTGGAACAAACTCCACGAAAGAGGATCCGTTGAAGGTATGAAGATTGGCCGTATTTTCTAAACTGTTCAAATCTTTCAACGTAGTCTTGTATGACAGCTCTGTTTCGTTACACCTCGGGTGATCAAACGGTTACCATAATTATTACCTTGAGATGGCTGTCTCATAATCACTTATTTCTGTTATGTTTTTCTTGCGTTGATAAGAAATGATTACGTGAGCCAAAAAGCGCAGGCAGTCTTATCCCAGAGGGGAGGGGGAGGGGGGGGGGGGGTGTGGTGGTGAAATCGCAGTAGTAGTGATAGTAGTAGCTGTAGTAACACCGGAGGTTTGGGGGAGGGGGGACCTGCGTCACGATGTGGCGGGAAAAAGGGCTCGCGTAAAGGGTGACGCCTGCTGCTGGTTACTTCTCCTGTTTCCTTAAAAAAAAGCTGACTCGCGTCTTTCCTCGGAATGACTGCTCCTCAATCTTTAGAAAACTGACCGTGTTTCATTCCTCCCTCCAGGTGTTTTGCACTATTTGCCTGCGCATTTTGAGGATCAAGATGGGGGATGTTTTTTTTCCTCCGCTACTTAAAACGCCGGAGAAGAGAAAAGGCGGAGAAAGAATCCCGACCGGCCGGCTGCTTCGGCTCGGTGCGCCCGGCGGAGCGTTACCTGAACACCGGAGCAGACTCTCAGGACTGAACGGTTTGGGGTGGGGTGGGGGGGTAAGGGAGAGGAAAAAGAGGACATTTCGCCGAATGTCTTCTATCCAGTACAAATGTAGCATTCATTGTTGCTTTTGCATACAGCCACTCGACAGTGTTAAATGTTTTAACATCTGTGCAATCCTAAATTACTTTAAAAGAATTGTCTACACTGGCCAAAAGTGTACAGCTTTATAGAGACAATAGCCTATAAATGTTTATTTTCTGTTCTGGTTTTTCTGTAAATGTATATTTTTAAGACTATTCTAACTTATAATTTATTTATGTTTCTTTTATATTTGTTAAATGCCTTGTTGATTTAGCCAAAGGGCATACTCCTTATTTTATTTTATTTTATTATTTCTATTTTGTGTTTTATTGTGATGTTTTGCAATCATGTAGCTTTGCCCATAATAGTCAACATTTGAAAAAATAGGTTTCTTTGTGTTTCTGAGCCGTTTTGTTGTGTTTTCATACAAGTGCCCTAATTATGTCTTGTAAAAGATAAGAATAAAAAATATTTTTCACTTCAACTTTAAAGCCGATTTGGTGTGTTGTTTTTTTTTTTTTGTCCAGTTTACTGTTTTTAGTTTACGTTAGTTTTGAAACTGGATGTGCGGAAAAAAAGAGACACTGACGTCTTTGTTTTTTTTTCTCTTTCTGGTTTCTGCCTCGTGATTTTTATTTTATTTAGAAAAACAATTGAAACAACCACTTAATCGTACACTTGCTGAAAGCTGGCTGTATTCTTATTATTGGTCCTAATAATACCTTCTTTTTAAAAAGAGGGGGTTATATTACTATAAAAGTATTGCTGCAAAGAAAAGCACAATAAACAGAATCCATGTAGTGTTATCACACACATTTATGACTCTCCACCTCCCCCGGGGGCGCAGGTACATCACTTCTCATTGAGCTCCGCCTGTATCCGTCCGCCTCTATGGGCTCATATACCTTGCGGAGGAAAAACGCATTCAGACGTGCAGCCTTGGGCCGCATGGCAGCTGTGGGATATAGGCTGGGATTTAAAGGCCCTTTCGCCCCTCTAAAGAAGCAGCAGCTGCCTTTGGATCCCCCGCTTTGTCCGCCACGAAGACACCCCCACATCCACCCGCACTCAACAAGCCCTCTAAAGACCCACTCACACACACACTGTTTACTCCGCCGTGGATACACCGGGCGTGGAGGCCACCTGCCAGAGCTGGAAAAAGAAAACTACTAGTCTTTGTAATTGTCCCCGTCTATTGAAACAAACCATTCAACGGGTCATACTTGCAAGTTTACCCTTAATTGAAAGAAGCCAAATGCAGCAGTGTCTGAACGCGCACTGGGCCTGCAGCGCCTGTCAGTGCGCAGGGGAAAAAAACAAAAGGCTCATTTTATAATTTTTTTTTTCTTCCAGAAGTTTCTCCATTCGTCTGAATTGCTTTGACTATCTGACACTAATGTTTTGATGAAAATGGAGACTTTTGATGGCCAGAGTGACTTTGTCAGCTCCATGCAGCCATAAGCTCTGACGGGCTTGTTCTGATTTCCAACACAAAGCGCTCTCCGGCTCCATTCTTTCCTTTTTGTTGCCATATGGCAAATCCATGTAGACATAGCCAAGACCCATTCAGTCAGCCACAGAATGTCCTGCATCAGAGAACAAAAGACACTTTGTCTGGCTGCTCTATTGATACGAATTGGCGAAAAAAATATTATAATTAATCTATGGCTATATCCAGCTAATTAACGCCCATATGCCCACGGGGAGCTGCGGGGCCATTCAGTGTAGTTTTAAATTCTCAATAGTTTACATGTTAAAGACAACAGCTGTTCATGTGTTACTTTAATGAAGTCCCATCTATGTTGGAGACTGGACACATTCAAGGGCTCAAGTCCCCCCTCAGAGTTAAAGGGGTCATCTTCCTTTATTTGTCTCTACAGCTGTGCAACTACATAAAATGTGTCCCAATAAATAGAACCTTAAATCGCATTCGTTTTCTCAAAAAAAAAAAAAAAAAAAAGGTATTGAATTCGAGCTATTGCAGGCGAGGTCATAGGTTAAGGCCCCGAAATTCAACTCGGTAAGCTTCTCTTTAAACAAAAAAGGGGAAAAAATCTAGTTGTATTTTAAATAATTTTAATCAGACTGTCCGTGCATAATAAGTGAGATGTGTCACAAAGCATATGAGCTTCTAAGCCAAGGCCTTGATGTGTTTTGACCTGGTGGATGATTAGAGTTTACATCCTCCTCCGGAATATGACAATTATAACTTAATTCAGCCCTGCTGTATGTGTGATGGACAGAAAGGAAAGAGATGACAGCTAACATACAGACCTCGTTAACAAGCCCACTAGCAATAGAATATAATTAAACAACCAGCTGCTGATGGAGAGAATTCCCTTCATGAGCCCTTCAGTCTCCCATGTGACCTTTAACTCACACGCACAGTTTCATCTGTCTCATCAGTAAAATCGTTATCAAATGTTATTTGCCTTAATCAGCGAGTTAAATCATACAAAACACTAGTGTGTAACATATATGTTACATTGCTGAGTTATAATGTTTTCAGTGTCGTAAGAAAAAGGAAGTAGACCTTCTGTGATCAACCTGAAAAAAGAAAAAAACAGGTGAATGTGAATATCAATAATGTTGCCTACTTTAACAAAAGCAATATATTTTTTTCATTTAAGAAACACGACTTTATAACAGGACTTCATTTCTTTCAATTAGATCCAATTTGAATCTACTTTACAAGATTGGTAAACCGTTCCATTTTCAGCAAGAAGTGCGTAAAAATATAAAACAGCGAGTCAGAGAGTTTATTTTAAAATTGTGTATCATTCATTTAGAAACTGAGCGACATAAATTTGGATTGCAAAAAAAGCAACGAAAACATTAATATGTATGTATAAGTCGTAAATCCGGGTCGTATTTGATCTTTTTTATTTAATCAAAGAAGTGATATATACAATAAACACAGTCGATCCTAAAACAATGAATCTAACGCACAGTGCGTCTCCTGCGGAGTTTGTTTATTCTATCATTAGTAGGATAATTAATCACATAATCACATGATAATAAAATCTCGTCAGTTGTCAGTTACATGCGTCACTTGTTCCATCAAAAATGTTGCTCCTTTATGGGTCTGAAGTGGCAAATAATTTAGCCACTTCGACAGATACAGTGGCTTTGAGGCTTCGTGCAAATGTAACAACTAAAAATATAATTTCAGAGAAGAAAAAAAAAAAAAAAAAACCTTAAATTGCATTTTCCCCTCAAAACACACAATTAACGGGACCGTCTGCAAAGGCTGCAATTAAATATAGAAAGGAGGAAAATCAGCCCAGGGGAATTAGCATTTTCCATGACCATCTGGCATCGGCGCAGGCGACAGGGAACAAAGGCGAGCTGGATGGAGAGGAGAGGCGAGTGTGCCATCGCATTGACCTGCAAATGAGGCTTTGTCACCCAGTTAAAGCTCCCTGACCCCCTTTACCCCCCTCACCAAAAAAAACTTCTTCTTTTTTTACCTTTAGCGTAACGAATGGAGGCCCGAATTCATGTCTGAGTGTGTTTTGGATCTGCGGATCAAAACAATGATTGAAAAAGTGCCAACAATCTAGTCCTGCAGGTCTGTTTGCCGAATTAAAAGCCTTAAATTAGATTTTAATTCAATCAAACTATTTCCAATATGCATTCCTCCTAGATTTTCTAAAACGAAGGCGAGTTATTACCGTGAAACAAGGCAGAATGAAGGTAATTGTTCCCCATTGCTTTGAATGTCAGTTGTTTTAAAGAATATAACACAAATGACTGAAACACAAACTGAACGATGTTAAGATGTGGATACATTTTATTGAATCCACATCCCCTCCCCGACGCACGGGCCTGTACTTTACGCACCAAAAGGCCTTTTTTTAATTTTCTTTTGCGCATTTCTTGCACAAGCATCACATTTATTTCCCGATAAATATAGAATTTAAAGGTCGGATCAATGGAGAAAGTTAATCACACATTTTGAAGATATCCCTGTTTGTTTCCATCTCTTTTTTTTGCCTCGATGTTTTGCACCCTGGGATCTTCAGTGCAATGACATACAAGTGTGTGTGTGTGTGTGTGTGTGTGTGTGTGTGCAGAGGGTGTTTTGGGGTTGGTATGGGGAGTGTTTGTTGGATTGTTGAACACCTGTGACCCCCCCTCCCCTCGAAACACACGCACACATACACGTACACACACACACGTACACGTACACACACACACACACACTCCACTACACTACACTACACTAGTGAAGTAGGCAGACAGAGGCCCACGTGTTTGCATAAAGGTGATTGTATACCGAGGAGGGATCTGCTGTTTGTGTGTGTGTGTGTGTGTGTGTGTGTGTGTGTGTGTGTGTGTGTGTCTGTGCCCGATTAACATCACCAAACAACATGGTCACACTTACACGCGTTAATAGGAATAACACAAGCACAACAAAGCCTCTAAAAAGTTCATATTGAGCGAATTTCATTGATTGAGTCGTACAAATATGTTTTATTAGACAGCAGGAGTTAAAGCATGTCAAGTTAAAGTTCTCTTAGTAGAACACGCGCATGTTTTAAGAGGGTATTATAGGACTATAATGTTATAATGATAATATACACTGAATATTCGGGTACAATTAGGCCACAGCAGAGCTTTATAATCTTTAAAATATATGCCAAATATTTTGAATATCATGGTGACACCGCAGCCATTGTGACAGTAAATACCATAAAGTACAAAAAGGGGATTACAAAAGGCCCTTTAACCAATATTATAGACATTTTGTAGGTCAATTTATTTTTGTTTTGGGTTCTTCTAGACGCAGACGTGCCCCAATGTTCTTTTTTCTCCTCTCCTGGCCTTTTTTCTCTTTACATCCACTCAGTATTCATGCCTGTGGGTAACAAAGAGCACGGCTCAATCCACGCAGGAGGCGGTGTGACAGGGAACTCGTGGCAGCTTTTCAAATATCTTCTTTCTGTCTCCTCCTTTTCTTTGCATCGCGACTTTGGTCTCGGTTGGACGAGGGGAGGAGGAGGAGGAGGAGGAGGGGGGGGGGGGGGGGGGGTTAATCAGCCTCCCACCTCAATCTCTAATTCACTTTGCTCTCCCCACGCATCAAGGGGATCGGATTTAACACTGCCCAGAAGAAAAGCAGATCCTTTACAATGTTGCACAACGTGATGGAGCGAGCGGCTTAATGTCTGGGCTGCGTCTGCACTGCAAAAGTACAACCGACTGTATGAGAAAGCTAGTCAGACTAAACTGATGCCTTTGACTACCTTTTACATTTGCGCTGAGCAGTTTCTGTTATTATAAATGCAGGGCATTTAATAAACAATGTCTCTTTCCGTCAGCACATGTTGAGCGTGTTTAAATAAATATCGTAATAACATTTTTGCCTAACTTTTAATTCCATTTCAGCGCGAGTGTAGAGAGCACTCGTCTGTAGGCTTTGCATGATATATTGACTTGC
Organism: Bovichtus variegatus; assembly: GCA_943593645.1. Lineage (NCBI taxonomy): Eukaryota > Metazoa > Chordata > Actinopteri > Perciformes > Bovichtidae > Bovichtus > Bovichtus variegatus. Next base: position 5,315,485 of record CALSCE010009442.1, on the reverse strand, counting down.
AGGTTTTTGCAAAAATGTGGCAGCAATCGATGCATGCACGCTGCAAGAAATGTCACATTTAAAAAGTAAGTTGGTCCAATATTGACCGTAATATGTTTTTAGTAAAACAGGTGTCTCGTGCATGCTGTCATTCAGGGTTTTGTTAGTGAGGAAAACCTTGTAAAATATATTGATAAAGGCCGAATAATATAAACTTTTCCACCTGAAAGACATGAGTCACATGAGTTCCTCTGACTCTCCCTCTGAGGCCTGACATTCCCACATTAGACGCAACACTTGACTGATTTACTTAAGGTGGACATTTTTTCCAGTGTGAAGCCCATCAATTAAAGGATGACTCCTCTCTATAGGGCCGCCAGGTTTCCCGCCTGAAAAGGTGAAGAGGTCACGTTATTGATTTGAATTCCGTGATTCTCATTCCACCACAGAAACATCTTAAAATATCCAAAAATGTCATCAGATGTTAAAAAGTGCTCAAACTCTTATTATAATTTACACTGGCGTGAAATATGGCCTCAAAGTTAAAGTCTGAGACAAGGAATTTGCTGTGGAGTGAAAAGACACACACACACACACACACACACACACACACACACAGGCGCACCATGACAGTGACATCTTAGTGCTTCAGTGACAAGTCTGAATGCTGTGAAAAATGTCTGTAGGATCAGGTTTCACTCTATTATTTTTTACTTTATATTAGACTTTATGAGTCAGATTATTTAAAACAGCACTACATTCCCCGTCCGTAGTGTTCGGTTCTTTCCAAAGTACATTCTTCCAGTATGTCCTTGGAGATTCTGCAGCGCCACGTGCCAGATTACAGCCATATCTTACAGCTCATTAAAGTATTAAAGAAGGGCCATGTCGACATGTCAAGCAGGAAACCTTTTTTTTTTTTTTTTTTGTGGAAGTCAACCTACACCCAACTCTTCGACACAAAACAAACAACATTAGCTGAAGGACCTGGCCATTAACGTGAGCAAGTGTCCAAGCTGCCAATGTGTCCTTGAGAAAGACACTGATTCCTGTTTGATTGATCCTGTAGCTGACCCTGAGCTGCAGTTATACAAACACTGCTCTCTGTAGCACCATTAACATTAACATATGGTGTGTGTGTCTTGCATTCCCACAGAGGACACGCATCAGCGATGCTGTGAGATCATTGAATGCCTTTACAACACATATGTCAGGGGAATTTGCCATCTAACCGACATATAAAGGGTCAGCCACTGAAACGTGTTCTTCCTTCTAATGTTCTTGCACAGAGATTCTACGGAAGACAAAGGCAACGTCTCTGACTCGGAGTGAGTAAAAACGTGTCCAATGTTCTGTTCTGATAACTCCTCTTAGTCATTAGATGTAGCAGTTGTTCCGCCTTTTTGGCATCAGAATCATGTGGTGTCATAAATCGAGGTACTCAGCATTGTTTAAATCCCTTAGTCCCAAGTTTCCGTATTGTAAAGCAGTTTACGAAGAAAGTGAGCCTGTCGCCATGGGAGAAACCGAATAGGAACGCTTTTTTGATGCTGATGTTGATGCAGCCAGTGGATGATTTAATCCTTCACTGTAGCTTGTCCGTGATGGACTTGTGGCGTGTCAGCGTACAGAGGAAATCGTGTCGAGAAAAGTTGTCAAAGCAGCGGCTCACGCTCAGTCAAACAAACGACCTACTGTGGCCCTTTGAGCCTCACGCATACTGTACCTATCAAAAACTGCATAGCTTCACTCGGGAGTGATGGCTTTACAACCGGAGAGCCATATGCAGCTCTGCAGGAAGGGGCCTGCTTCATTGTGGCAGTAATTGGACAGAGAGGAGAGAGGAGGAGACGCAGATAGTGCGATGACACTTGAGAAATGAGATCTAACTCCATCCCAGTGCCAGTCCTGACAGCCAGAGTCCTCCACCTCCATTCTTCTACTCTCTCCCTTTTGTCTGGGTTCTTTTCACTCCCCCTGAACCAAACCTGTTCCCCATCACATCCCTTCTTGCATGGGATGTGAGTCCTCTGTCCAGCGGCTGCTGTCTCTGTTTTATCTGTCCATCCATCCATCTCTGACGCCTCTCCTCCTCGCTCCTCTCCTCCCTGTCTTCCTCTATTGGCAGAGCAGTTTTCTTCTCCTTCAATCATCTTGGCTCATAAAACTTTGGGAGGAGGGCTAGCAGGCTGTGTTTTCAGGGCTGGCTTCACCGCTATGGATGCACTGACTCGGACTAATGCTATTCACGCCTCACATTTGCTTGCCAGGTCCTATGAAAAGGGATGGCCACGGCAGCCTTTATGGGACACACAACAAAGGACCATCATTCATCAGGCTGCAGAGCACCGAGGAGCGGCAGAGTTCGGGTTCATCCCGTTAGCTCTCAGCTCCTCGCGCGTTTGCTAGCATCATATTGCTCGCTTTATTTATATATTTATTTTTTTAACAGCGACTTGCAAGTTGAGCAAAGTTGACGAGGAGAGGAGATGTCAAAAAAACATGTTCATGTTTTGTTTGGAGAAAGATTGATTTGTTCTTGACGTTTGTATCACATGGTGCTGATGGTGTGTGTGTGTGTGTGTGTGTGTGTGTGTGTGTGTGTTTGTGTGTGTGTGTGTGTGTGCAACACACAGAAAGACATGCGTGCACTTTGGCTGAGCTTCTGGTGGCGATATAGATTTATAGCCGTACTCCCAGGTCACCAAGCCACTATTAATCTTCACCTTTCCTTGGCTGTTCTTTCACATAGGGCCAGAAGCTTTAGAGGCCCGTTGGCAGCTCACAACAATACCCAGAATGCCGCAGGGCCTTGTCAGGCTGTCCTAATTTGTGGCTGTGGTCCCAAGGTTGAATTCAGCCGCTGCTGGCTGCTTGACCTGCTGTATTCTGTTGGTGGATTAGCAACATCTTTTAGTCTCTATGCAGGGCAACACCAATGGGCTGATACACAGCCTGCAATTACACAGCAGAAAGGCCTGCTTAGACACACACATACAGGCACAAGCACACACACACACACACATATAAATGTTTATGGATGGGTAGATGGAAAGAGAAGGGAAAGAGAAGCAGGTGATGTGGCGGTAGGCGGCTTTGAAGAAGACTTAAGAAAGAGAGAGGGAGACTAAAGGGAAAGGGAAACTGTCTCTCAGTGTGTGTTTTGGGGTTTTGTACTTGCACAGTGGGTACTAGAGCCTACATTGTGTACATGGAAATCAATGTATCGAGGGGCTGAGCAGCAGCTTATCTTCATAGAGCTGGCACTGTACGCCATCAGAGCATTAGAATGCCAACAGATGCCTGACAAAGATGGAAATGGCCAAATCTTTCCCATTCAAATCCACGACAGGGTGTTATTCAGAGGGTGTGACCGTGTGATTGTGCTGTAGGATCGTGGGTTTTTAGTAAAGAAGCTCCTTCAGTACTGTTGGCAAGAGACTGATATTGTAGTAATGCGATGAAAGTGAACGTTCAATGTCTTTTTGGACTGTTATTGATCATCTGTGCAAAGCTTTTTTTTTGTGAAGATTGCTTTAGAAAGTAATGCATAAGTCAATTGGACAATTACGAGGGTAGAATGGCCTGATGAGTGGCAGTTAAGAAAGTCTAGAGTCCAGCATTTCTTCCTATACCCGTGACTAATAGTCAGAATGTTTTAACCTCTGCTATTCCGATTAAGGACCATTATTTTCCGAGTCTGTCTCTTGCAGGATACTTCATCAATTTAAATAGCTGGCGTACCCTTTGAAAAATAAATGTTAAAGAACTGACTGTCCACGTTGAGAGCTCATATTTGAATAAAGGATTACTTAGGTTTCCTGTGTATATCTCCTGCCAATACAGTTTTCTCTCTCGAGGTCTTTGATTTATTAGGATTAGGACTAGATGTGAAGTGAGAAAAAAACTCTTTATACATATAAAGCTTTTCCACAATTGTAGAATTGTTTTCTTTACAGGCGCTTCATTGTCACTGTTTCATATAAGCCGAACTGCAGTGGAAGTCTTAGTGGTAGCAGTAGTTTTGTTATTTCACTTGATCTACAACAATGAGATTCATTGAACAAAATCAAATGCAAGGTTAGAACATTCTCCAGAACTGTGCACACAGATGCATTTGCACAATGTTACCCCTGCGTAAAACAAAAGGCCTAAACACAGATAACAACAGGCAGATATGCAGCAGGTCAAGCGCAGATCGGAATTGGCAGCGCAGCGCAGCATCTTACAATGCACACAAAGCCTTGAGCGATGGGAATAGGGAAATTGGCAAACCTAACATGGTCCCCTGCCATCATCCCTCGCTCCCTCCCTCTGTTTCACAACAGATGCTATGTTCCATGAAGACACTGTCAGCTGCGCAAGAATGGGACGAAATTAGTTGACAATGACGATGGGGACTGAAGGACAAAAAAAAAAAAAAAAAAAAACGTTGACAAAGTCAGCATCTGAGTTAACAATGACGACACAGCACCACGGAGAAGGCAGCGTGCAAGTGTATGCACAGACCTCTCTCCAGGAACAGGACCTAGCGCTATGGAAGCACATCGCTACCCCTCCCTACTATTATTACTATAGTATACTCAAACACGCACACTCTTGTCAGCTGCAGGCCAGGCGCTGTCTGAGCCCAGATGGTGGTGAACGGCATAACTCACTTATCTGTCTCTGGCCTCTAAAGGAATGCTTAAAGGCCTCTCCAATTCCCAGCGGACGTCACCAAAAAGAGAGAGAGGGAGAGGCACGCCATCTGCTCCCAGACACCGTAGGCTTCCCCCCTTTCCTGTCCGTCCCCAAAATTCCTCCCTCTTTTTTTTTTTTTTTTTACCTTCAACCCCCCCCACCCCAAACCCTCCTTGTGATCCCTGAGCCATTCCTAGAGAGACACTGGGGTGGGAGAGGGGGCTCCGGGATGAATGAGCATCATTAGATTTGTTAAGTGCAATATATCCTCCAGAATAATGCTGACATGACATTGTACGGCATTGGTCGAAATGAGCAGGACTTCTGCTTCCTGTCAATCAATTGTTAAACTTTTTAAATCAAGGTAAAGGTTTTGTTTATTTTATTCACTTTAAAAAAAAAAAAATGAAAACATATATTTAAGCAACAACTATATAATATAGTTATAGTCAGTGGTTCCCTGCCATTTTTATGTTTGTGACCCCTCTAAATTAATGTGTATTTGTGATTATTTCGTTTCGTTGCTTCAATTTAAGATTTTTTTTAGAGCTGAAAGTATCCAGAAAGAAGGTAAAAAAAAAAAAAAATCTTGAAAAAGGTGATGGTAATTATTATAATTATTTTCCCCCAGGTTTGGAACCATTGGTGTAGATATTGCATAATCATTGTGTCCAAAACCAGCTGTAGAGCACACTCTGTTCTCCAGCTGTCTATCAAAACAAAAGATGAAAGGAGTTAAGTCTCAGATCAGTCACTTACTTCAAGACTTTAAAAAAAGGGGGCATCATTCAAATATGCTGGAAACCTTAGCCGAGTTGTTGATGATTAATCTTTTCCTATCAGTCTGGAACTTTTCATTTTAGCAGAGGAATTACGTTTTTCTTGACCGGTATGAGAAACAACAGTTTCTTGGAGAGACAGAAAAAAACGGCGTCAAAATGCACAAAAAAACAATACTATGAGAACTCTGTACTATTAGTACTCTGTACTATGAGTACTCTGTACTATGAGTACTCTGTACTATTAGTACTCTGTACTATGAGTACTCTGTACTATTAGTACTCTGTACTATGAGTACTCTGTACTATGAGTACTCTGTACGATGTGAAATAGCTACAACTGCGACGGAACTTTGTGTTTTTTTAAAAACTTGCCCCCCCCCGTTTGAGTCGTCATTTCACACTGTTCTACGTACATGTCTTGTAGGGAAAAAAAACATCTGAATAACACACATTCCTTTTTATACAAATATGTACAAGCATCCCTGTTTTTCTGCCCCAAGAGCAAGCGAGTGCTTAAGCACATAACCCTGGGACAAAGGGAGACTGCATACTTTGCGCAGCGACAGTACAAACCAAGGGTCACTGGGTTCAGGCTATACAACCGTCTGTGCGGGAGTCTTCACATCACTCCGGATGGTTTGCAGACTGGGGTTTTCCAGAAAGGCTGTATTTACGCCTGCTTTTCCATATAAACGCACCGGGAATAAAAGTTTTAATTGGCCGTATAATTGAAAATTAGTTTCAAATGTACGCATATTGTGTGACTTTTTTTTGTCCGTCTCTAAGCTGTTTAAGATTTAATTCAAGATTTTACAATATCTCGTCATTGTGGTGATTGTACAAGGTTTTGCTGCTGAAAAGCCAATGCGAGGAACAGAGGTGTAAGAACTCAAAATAAAGAGGAAAAGAGACATTTGAAAAAGTTGCCTTCACCAAAAGAGGGTGATGAAGGCACCAGCATGTTTTGCCATGCTTGTGCCAACTCTTTACTTTCACTCTTTAAGCCCCCAATTAAACAGCACACCCTTCTCCACCTTGTTGCATATTGCTGCACTGTTTAAAGAAGGAAAACCTGGTGAGTTCTCCACCACACACTGAGTCCGTGTGGTTCAGGTGTGTGTGAGTGTGTGTGTACGTGTGTGTTCGCCACATGTGCTTGACTGCATGCTGGTGTGTGGTCCGTGCAGTTTGTGTAAGCACAATCAGATGGCGTTCTTGGTCTTGTACATGCCTGCATGTGCAGACACAGAAAACAATAAATGTAGCTTTTCACAAGCAGTGATAAAGAACGATAACGAAAGAGAGAGGGATGGGAAGCGTGTGTGTGTGTGTGTGTGTGAGAGAGAGAGGCCGCAAAAGAGAGGAGATAAGGCAGCAGGCATATACTTGCAGCAGTGTACTGGAAAACCACAAGTACTGATAGTAGGGTAAAACATCTCTGAAATTGTACTGCCTCCCCATCGCCCTCAGCTCAGTGAGGACACCGACACGATGAAAGATGTCGGTTTCAGAAACGTACTAAAAAAAAGAAACAAATCTTTGAACTGAACTGAAAAAATTATTCAAATTTGCAAGGTGATTTGTGACTTCTACCTCAAACATTTTTCAGTTTCTGTGATGAACAAAAACCTCCATTTCAACTCTCCAACCCTCATCATATATACACTCTCTCCTACAGTAACCCCCCCCGTCACATTCCCTCAGATTGTCTGTTCTCCTTGTCTAATTTTGATACGTAAATTCGTAAAAGCTGAATCCAGAGTTATTGTGTACATGTGACTGAGCCGAGACCGACTGTGACAGAGCGTCTGGGAGCCAGGAAAACGCAAGTGCGCATGCTCTATGGGCCCCATGGATGCGGAAGAACGGCGCAAGATCTGGGTAATTTCATACTCAAATGTCGAGCCATTTTGGCTTTGTGCGCCACTGAGCAACTGTCATAGGAATGAACGGGGCCCCGCCTCCAACGCTGTATCCAGTTCTATTAATACATCCATGGTGGATGCCGCTCAAAAACAGAGCTTCCTTGTTCTCTTCGCTTGTATTGCAAACCAGCTACAGTTCCAACAGTGAAGATGACGTCCCAAAATATTCTGGACGAAGATGCGTTTCACAGTGTTTTGGCTGACTCAAATATTCAACCGTATTTATTTGCACCAGAGCATAAGGCCGAAGAAATTCAGCAGAGGTATGCCGAGGCTGCTGCCCTGGACAGCCTGGGTGTCAGACACCTTGCGCGCAATGCATGCTGGTACGTGTAGGCACTGCTGGCTCAGGAAAACTGAGGAAACTCAGCTTTCTTAGGCAATGAAAATGATGGTAAGAACAAGAGAGTAAACCTTTTTCCACTCACTGTCTTTAGTTCTGAGATCAGGTAAATCAATTTGATATATACCAGGGATCTGACAAAAATCTACTCCAAACGCTGTCATAATGCTTCTCTCAGTAACTGCAACAGTAGGATAAGTTCAAAACCCTTGTGTTCACAATAAGCGAGCTGCACCTTTCAAAGCCTCACTGTTCTAACAGGGGATCCATCGAAGTTTCCTGTGCTTGAAAAGCGCCACTTGCAGGACCGATAAATGCTGAGTAAAGTCTCAAGTCATGACATAAATCTTCGACAAGTCAGGACAAGCTCCTCCGTCACGAGGCCTCACAGCACCACCAGCTCTGAGCAGCTTTTCGTCAGCCTCCGACAAAACGTGTGGAACAAATGGCACCAGCCAAATGGAGAGGCAATAAGGCGAGGGGCCCTCTGTGAAGTGTGTGTGTGTGTGTGTGTGTGTGTGTGTGTGTCTGAGCATGCGTGTGCGGGCGTGTGTGTGTGTGTGTGCGTGTGTTGATAAAGTGTACCCAAGCAGACAGGCCGTGGTGTGTGTGGATTTTGCAGAGTGAATGGTGATTGTGTATTTTCAAAAGAGAGGGGGGTGTCTCCCTGTGTGAGAGTGAATGTCAGATCCCTCAGTGAGTGAGGGCGTGTGTTTGTGCGCGAGCGTGTGCGTGCGTGTGTGTGTGTGTCACAACAGGCCTGAGTGGGTGAGAGAGAGCAGTCTTTCGGTTCAAGTATGCCCCCATGTGACCGATGTGAGAAGTAGAAGGCCGAGACGGAAGGATGGAACTCCAATCGAGTTATAATTTCTTCTCTTTTAACAACGTGTTGATGTTAATAATGTTCAGCTTTTGTTGACACTGTCTTTGTCCAGTACATGACAATGACAAACCCACAAAAAGGTTCTTAATAATGTGTTGGGCCACCAAAAGCTGCCTGAACAAGCTTAAGTGCTCGTTGGCAAGTCATGGAAAACACTACTGGAGGGATGAACGGTTCAGTTTTCTTCCAAAGGAATAATATTCCCTCAGTTTTGATAATGGTGGCGGGGAGCACTGTCTCACACAAAATATCATATAGCTGTTCAGCTGGGTTAGATATGGTGTCTGTGAAGGCCATAGCATAAGATCTACATCAGGGGTTCTCAAACTTTTTCAGACCAAGGACCACTTAACTAATAAAAAAACACTCACAGACAACCTAACTCTCCAAATATCCAAAAACAATAGGCCTGCTTACCACTCCAACATCATATTACAAATTACAGGCTGAGCTGAGCTTCATGTGACCTTCTCTACATCGCTCGTTCACACATTAAAAATATTGAAAATATTTCATGAAATATTTTTTCACAATCAAGCGTTTTTCATGAAAATTAAGTTTTTTTGACATCCAAGCTTTTTTCAAGAAAATTACGTTTTTTTTTACATTCAAGTTTTTTCCATGAAAATTAAGGTTTTTTTGACATCCAAGCTTTTTTTCATGAAAAAATGTTGTATTTTTTCACATCCAATCTTTTTTCATTCGTTTTTTTTAAATAATTTTTTTCCCATGAAAATTAAGTTTTTTTTTCAAATCCAAGCTTTTTTCCTGAAAATGAAGGCTTTTTTGACGTCCAAGCTTTTTTCATGAACACATTTAGAATTTTTTCACATCCAAGCTTTTTTCATTAAAACATTTAGTATTTTTTCACATCCAAGCTTTTTTCATGAAAATTAAGGTTTTTCTGACATTCAAGCTTTTTCCGTGAAAATTAAGTATTTTGGCATCCAAGCTTTTTTGAATAAAATTTAGTATTTTTTCACATCCAAGCTTCTTTAATTAAAAATGTTAGTATTCTTTCACATCCACGCTTTTTTCATGAAAATTACGTTTTTTTTTTTCATATGCAAGCTTTTTTTACACACAGATTGATCAGTTCACACAAATAATATTGAGACAGATCTATCTCCGTACAACGGAAGTATCTGCATTGAGACACGGCGATAGTTTGGGATGTAAGAAGTAGCATGTTGAGGTTTGGGCTAAAATGACAACGTCGCTACGGTTGGTGAGCTTCGTTGTCACGGTGAAAATAGAAAGAATGAACGTGGTTTAGGTTAGGGAACAGCGATCTCTCGTGTTAAAGTCCAATGTTTTGTTGACCCATGTTGTCTCCCATTAATGTCTTCGACGAGAGACTGTCCAAATGTTTGCGCCCTCTCTATGGCCGCAGACTTTTCACCCCACCTTCCGAGTGCGGCCGTTCAAATGTGGTTGGAGAAAACGCAGTAGTCAAAGGACAGTTTTTTGCAGTGGATCCGAAGTCTTGACTCCTTGGTAGCTGAGTGGCTTGTTGACAATCCCTGCGTCTACTGCACCCAAGAGGATTTTTCACCCCTTTGATTAAAGCACCCCAACAAAGAAGGAGAGCGTTGAGATTTTTAAAGCCCCAAACGTGACAGTGTCGGCGAGCCTCGCGAGACACTCGCAACACAAACAGGAGGGGGGGGGGGGCAAGCAAAGTAAGCAAACAAAGCCACTGCGACTGAGATATTGAGTGCTTATCTCTTGTTATGAAAACACAAATCGGTCTTTTTTTGTTTTGCTCTCCTTTATCAGATGACCGTAATGAGCTGCCTTCATAGTCGTTCGGTGACAAGGCCTTGTGATCAGAGGGCGCTTTTATCGTTCGCAGAAAACTTCAAAACGAAAAAAAACAACAACAGACACACCCCAGGAGAATCTTTTATCTGCGTCCCTCCCGTCCGCTCATCGCGTTGGGATTGTGATTCAGTTCCAAGACGGAGAGTCCGGCATCACAAAAGCTTCTTAACAATTATCCCCCAAATCTTTTTATCTATTTTCTTACCAAACCCCTCCGTCGTGGGAAACAAATGTCTGGTCGCTCCTTGCTTCCATGGATGGAAAAAAAAAAAAAAAAAGAGTTCTATTAAACTCTTTCATCTGCCCACAACGTCACATCTGGGCTGGGATCTGACATCAGTGCAGAGGCCTCTGTCAGATGTGGGCCCCAATTAGCTAGCGTGGCTGGTTCACTGCCTCCCACCCCTCCCCCTTCTGAGCAGAGAGACGGACGGAAGAAAAAAAAAAAAAGCTGCACTAATAGCGCTCGGCTGCTCTTTATGAAGTTGGAAGTCGTGTCGCTCGCTGCCACGCCCACCTCTTCAACCCTGAAGTTGCACTGAGGCGACAACTACACACTATAAACACCGCCCTCGCTGGATTTGCGGTCGCTGCGATCAAAGTCACGAATGGGGAGGATAGGTCTGCTGCTGCATGTGGGTGTGTGTGTGTGTGGGTGTGGGTGTGTGTGTGTTAGAGTGTGTGTGTGAGAGAGGAGGTAATGTACGGCTTCTGTCGTTGTAATTCTTTATGATTGTAACCGCTGTACAGTTTGATGAGCGAACATGACGCTAATGTGCTACCTTCTGACGCACTCTGTGTGTGCGTGTGAGGTGTGTGTGTGTGTGTGTGTGTTTCTTACCAACAGCCGCTGGTTACGTACTGTATGTCCCGTTTCAGCAACATCCTGTTTAATAGTAATAATAAATAATCCTCTTTCTTTGTATAGCACCTTACAAAGGAACATTACAAAGTGCTTTACATGGTTAAAACAGGAAGAAACAGATGTCAGGGCTGCAATGACACACATTCAGACAATGACAACGATACGCGTGTGTTCTTCTTCATTTTTACTGAAGACGTTATGCTACGTCAACGAGTCACGTGACGTTAGGTCCGTAGGTTTAGCTACGTAGCGAACAGTTATTATAACCCAAACCGTGATCTTTTTTCCAACCCTAACCAAGTAGTTTTGAAAAAAAGTTGAAAACCCTGAACAATCGCACGTGAATGTGAATGTCGGAGTGTCGATTTTGGAGAGTTATAAAAATGTGAGTTTGAACAGACAAGCATCTATCTATTGTTGCGCTAAAGTGAACAAAGCGATTTGAATCGGCAAAGGGAGCAGTCTCTCTGAATGAAGGATCGGCACGCTCCTCTGCTGATCACTGAGCAGCTGCACAGGCACAGCTACGACTAAGTACGTCACTTATCATATCAATGGTGCAAGTGGTAGTTGGGTGCCTCAAATGTTTTTAGTGCCCGTATGGTCAGCTGGCAGTGTGCTCAGCCATGATTTTGTCATGAAAACAGGAATGGAAACAAGTGGATTTTGATGGGAGCAGACTGGCTCAGGCTGTCGAGCAGACTCATCAAACTCGTGTGGACTGTATGTACACATTATTTTACACAAGTCCTACTATTGTCTTTTTGCGGAAATTGCAAGTCTTGCTCACAGTGTTGTGTTCAACATCAGTTTGAGGACTTAAAGTGCACGTCTGGCCATATTTCTCCCCTTTCCTTCTTCTCCCGTTCCTTCCCGTAATTGTTCCCTTTGTCCTTCCTTTCTTTTCCTTCTTCCTGTTTCTTATTCTTCATTTTCCTGTCGCTTCCACCTCACTATTTTCTCTCCTTCGCCGTCTTCTTACTCCCTTTGCACCCTCCTCCCCCCCCCCCCATGTACACAAGTACAGTCAAACCCAATTTTTATCGAGTATTGTTTTGTTGGACTTTGTTTTCTCACTCTGTCTACATTTAATATTAATATCTTTTCCTTTCCTCTGCCCGTCCGTCTTTCTTTCCTCCTCTTTTCTGTCTCTTTTACGGTCGTTCTCACTCCTTCTCTCCCTGGCTCTCTCCTTTCCATTTATTATCGCCAGCTGAGAAAAACAGAGGAGTCTTTTGGCTCCGAGCCAGAGCAAACACTGATATCCAACCAACCCCCCTCACTGCTCTCTCCTTCCACTGGCAGCTGTCCATAACTAAACACACAATGTAACAGAACAGATATACACACACGCACGCACGCACGCACACGTTCCCTGGAGTGTCCACTGTAGGTGTTTGCTTGGCTGACATACTCTACTATGATTGCAGTGGTCTGTACGCTGCACTACAGCCTGCAGCTGTGGACCTTTCCAAAGCTTAGGCTGCAGCCAAGGAGAAACAGCAACAAACTCTGGAGAGGCAGAAAATAAACAGACACTTTTAGTCTTTTACATTGCCCTCTACAGTCATTTTCCCCCTGCAGTCGTATAGATGCCTGTCTGTTATTTATGCAGGGAAAGACTGGAACGGTAGGAGCATGGCCATGTCACGCGACAGAAAGAATTAGTCAGATTAACAATGTTATTTATAGAAGGTGGAATGAGTTTCTCCCACTGAATCATCAACACTGGTGTTCAGCTGGTGCCAGTAGCTGCAGTGTCATTAAGTTTCTTCTTTATAAACTCACTCTCGCACTTCCACTTCCTTCATCTTGGCTACTTTCACATCATTGCACATTATTGCTCGACACATTTGATTTATTTAGCTGTTTCCTGAGTTCCATTCGGCTACTACTATTTACTTGTAGCAAATGTTTTGCGTTTTTACCTTTTGATGTTTTCTCAGTTTATTTTGTCGTTACCTTCACATCGTTTTTCTTTTCTCCACAACCTTTTCGAGTTGCACAGTTTCAGGAGACCTGGGCTCCGACTCTTGTGTGTGCAGGCTTTAATCCTGCTGAAGTATAATGAGGCAGCACGCTGAATTCCCGACATGTGTTCTGCAGCCCTTACCTCACTACTACTAACTAACTAATTCCAATTAATTATAGTCTAATTCTATGTGTGTGTGATTTACATAGATTTTGTCCACACACTGAGAATGCAGCTCCCAAAATATCATCACATAATGTATATACAGTAGGTGCTGGCATTTTTTGAAAATATTTTCTTTTTCGTTTGTATGCTGCCTCTTTCCAACACCTGCACCCAACTGCAGTTGGATGTTCACACTATCTGTGTACTCACTATGTTCATCCACAATGCTCACGTCAGAAAAATCCTGTTGCAACATGCTGAATTTGTAGAAAAGGGAAATAAAACAGTGTTCTCCAAGGTTATTGCAACAAATATGTTAAGTAAAAGCCTAACACTTACAGGCATCCTACAATCCAATACACAGGTCTAAATTCATTTTGTACAAAACACAAAAATAATGTGAAGACGTTTTCCAATTTTACTGACATTTCTCACGAGGAGTTTGCAATTATGGATAAGTATTCGGTCAAGGTTATACGGGGAGAAAAATCCCCCAACAACCAGTGTTGGAATGAAGTAATCACATTACTTTACTCATTAGTCAACAGGAGCTGAAATTAGTCAAATTTACTTGCTAATCAATTTTTCAAACCCCAATTTCCTGATTTTAAACGCTCTCCTGGCTGCTTCCAGTCTCTGCGCCAAATGAATTCCCCGGACATCTCTACTGCCTGCACACACAGACATGAAATTAACATATGCATTTTCATACCTTAACATAAGGTAAGGGAGCAGACAAAGTTATATCCCAACATGTTTCTTCATTTAAAGCTATCCATAGTCGTTTTCTCATTTTTTTCAGATCAAATCTCACAGATTCAAACTCCCTCCCCCTGCACACATGTCTCTGAGGTAAACCTTCAATTGTTTCCACACACACATGCTGACAGCTCGTTAATGACAGGTAATAAAGGCTGTGTAAACACATCTGTTGGCGCTGAGTTACCAGACAGTAAAAGGCTGTAAAACTGCAGGCCATCAGGCCCAGCACAGAGCACCCATTATCAGTCCAGTGTCCTCGCTCTGAGCGCCGACCCTCAATGACAATTCAGTTGCTCGTCACCGCAGTCTGTTTCTGTTTGATTGTTTTGTCTCTTTTGTGGTACTTTGTTTGAGGGATACCCTTGAGTTTGGAGGTCCTCCCCCTTCTGTGTTTCATCATTGTGCTTTTATCACTTTACACCGAAGGTTTCCTATGAAACGCCAATGACAAATGATTTGAAAGCATCAAAATCCAAACTGTAGAAAGCTGTTCTATAAGGAAATACAAGAAACAGAATGGGGCTTGTTTCCCTCCCCCCCAACACAAGCTGTGCAAAGCAGTAGTCTCATACATTGCAAAATGTTGCATGAGTGTACATTTTTTAAATGTTTAACTCCTCACGAACACCGGAAAACACACGTGTAGAGACAATTTTCAAATATTTCCAAGAATTCAGCACCTTCCCCCCTGTACACCTTTCAACACACACACACACACACACACACACACACACATTACGCATCTGAGCGTCGTATGGGCACGTCTACAGGGAATAGGTGATAACCAGATCTGCGTCACGCTCTGAACAGATGGCGCTGGGCGTTTCATCATTACTGCAGAAGTGGTCACCAAATGAGATGAAACCAAAAGCAATGATTAAGAACAATCAATAACAGTGATTAAATGACACATTTGACACAAAGGACAGGACGTCGGGGCGCTGCGACAGAAGGGTGAAACACGTCCCAAGGCACCTATTACGATCTGCGCAGAGCTTCCGCTTCCACTAAAAATTTAAATCAGCGGCTGGGATTCAAAGGAAGGACGGTAATAACATGCAGATTGATTTGACTCATTGGTGGTGCAAATTAATACATTGATTTTATTCTCTGCAAGTCAATGAGCTCTGGCGTCTTCCGTTTGAAATGCAAACCTCCCCCTGACAGCTACAATGAAGCCCGGACATGTCGTGGTGTACAACCAGTGTGTATTCTTCGAGAGTTTTCCTTGAATAACTGACATGTAAAGTCACTTAAGACCAACCTTAGAAATCTTCCTTCCTTACTTTCCTTACTTATGCAGGTGTCACTGACCATCTGCATTTCAAAAAGCTGCTGCCAGGGTTTGCTGTGCACACCTGTTTTATTTAGTTTCAGCAACACCGCATTTCACATTCAGAGGGTTTTTCACATTCGCCCCGCTTGACGACAAGTTGTGATTTCTCTTCAAACTGGAGAGAGAGAGCTGACTGCTGCTGCAGCTCCCGTCATCATGCTAAGCTTTTGGTACTGTCGACTTAACTTAATGTTCCCATCTTCATCTACGTCTTAAGGAGGGATTTGTTTTCCAGGAGAATCCGGAAGACACCGCTATGTATTAAGCATTAAGCTTCCAGTCAATGCAGAAGACAGTTCAGTGGGAAAAAGAGATATAGTGCTCTAAACAAGCACATGCAGAACACACACACACACACACACACACACACACACACACACATGTTGGCAGTGAAAGCACAACCTGTCTATCCTAAAACTCTCGGAGTGGTTCCAGGTGTTTTTTTGGCCTCCTGTTCTTTCCTTCTCTGCAGGGACTATGAATTAAGAATTATATATAATAAAATGCTGGCAAACATCTCAAGGCCAATGCCGCACATATGGTTTTAATCAGAATCACACCTTAGGGAAGGACATGGAGGGTGAGACAGAGAAAGAGAGAGGCAGAAATAGAGAGAAAAAAGTGTGTGCGAGAAATGGCAAATGAAAAAAAAGGGAATATTGTCAAACAGAGAGTCACTTACTGAAGAATTGGACAGTTTTTGCTTTTGTGTGTGGAGGATTTACTCGTTCTTTTGCTCGATCCATCCACATCCTCCCTCACTGTGATTGATCGAGTGATCTGGTACATGAAGCAGAGCCAAATAGGAAAAGTGAGCGCAGCGATGTGTCCTGGCTTGTTTTCGTTCAGCCTCTCCAACTTGTTTATGTCAAGTCAGCAAAGTGGTGGTCGGGGGCCGGGCGAGGTTTCGCATCTGTGTACGTGTGCTCGGAGTGTGTGTGTGCATGTGTGTGTGTGTGTGTTAACAACACACGATTCTTTGGCAATATACAGAAAGGTTTATAGGGAAACAAGTGGTCAATGAAAGAGTGGTGTCCTCCCTTTCCATCATAAAGCATTTAAATTGAGAGAGAGAGAGCGAGAGAGAGAAAGACAGAGAGAGGGGGGGAGGAGAGAGAAAGAGAGAGAGAGGGGGGGGGAGAGAGGGGGAGAGAAAGAGAGAGCGAGAGAGAGAAAGAGAGAGAGAGAGAGGGGAGAGAGGAGAGAGAGAGAGAGAAAGAGAGAGAGGGAGAAAGAGAGGGAGAGGGAGAAAGAGAGAGAGAGCGAGAAAGAGAGGGAGAGGGAGAAAGCGAGAGAGAGCGAGAAAGAGAGAGAGAGAGAGCGAGAAAGAGAGAGAGAGAGAGAGCATTAGAGAGACTGCAATTTAATAAACAGATGTTACATGTAGGTGCGATCCACAATACTGACACCGAAACGATTAGTTTATTAATCAATAGTTTGATCACCAGAAAATGTAACGTCTATTTTTTTTTATTTAGCAAAAATGCTCGAAGGTTTCTGCTTGTAAAACCGAGGAATTCATGTTTTTCTTTATCATACATATAAAAGCAGACTGAATATGTTATAGTTTTGGACTGTTGGTCGGATACAATTTAATTACAGTATGTCTCTTTGGGCTCTGTAAATCATACAAGAAAATAGTGAAAAAAACAAAAAAAAACAATCATTAGTGTTAGATAAGAAGAAGAACGACAGCGTCAGTAGAGTATTACAGAGCGAGGAGGTCGGCGGGGATAGATGGGGATCAACAAAAACATCAGAGGCGTCAGATAAGAAAACGCTTCCATGTCTTGCTCTACCGGGCATGGACAAACAACATATTTTGCCATTTAACTTGGAGGACTTGCTGATAGCAGGCTGTGAATCCCAGCACTGCATGTCCTATTCAAACTGTTTGGATTTGTTTTAGTCTTGACACAAAGACCTATTTGTTGTACCTGCTCATCGTTTGTCAGTGTTCTGAAATAGATATATATTCGAGAGCGATTATATTTTGGCCGTGGCCTCATACCCCCACCCTCCACCTCCCATGGAGTAGGTGAAGCCAGATTCTTGGGTCACTTACTCCCGGTGGCTCGGGTCCAATCAGAAACCGCTGGCTTGTCTCCGTCCTTCCCAGCCCGACCTTCCATCCCACTTTATGATGAACATAATCCTTCACTTTGTCCTTTTCTGGGTTTCTTCTGGACTGTTTTGCATTGCAGAAAAGCCAGAGGGTACTGTGGCATGCCAGGCATTTCACCTGGTTCCAGTCCTGACTCTTGACGCCCCCCCCCCCCCCCCCCAGCGAGGGACAGGGCATGAACCACCTCCTGCTGAGGCACGCGACGCCCCTCGCATTGTTCCCGGCTTTGGCTGCTCCTCAGGACTTCGCTGCTGGCTATTGTTCCTGCCAGCGGGGAAGAGAAAGAGGCATGTTCACACAAACGAGGACAAACTCACCCAGACTGACACGCACACGTTCACACTTTTATACTCGGACTCATTCAAGAGCCTGCAACGAGCATGAGCAGCAGTAAGTCAACACCTTTGGTGACTTTGCCCACAGATCTGTTTCCACAGGCTTCAGAATACTGTAGTCTGTTATTTCTTGCTATTGCCTCTTTGACTCCTTCTTATTCTCCCCAGTCTCCACCAGTGGTTTTTATGATATGCGTGCCTCTTTCTTTAACACATTGCCTTACATTCCTCTGTGCTGCAGGCAGTTGATATACAAGAGTAGAAAAGGTTCTTACAAGGTCACGGTCTTCGTGGTAAATCTTGTGCATTAAGGCAGCGGTCCTCGACCTTTTTGCACCACGGACCGGTTTCATGCAAGACAATTTTTCTACGGACAGGCATAACAAAACACACAATAAAGTGCAAATCATATGATTTAAATATTACATACAGTATATAATGTAAATGTGCATGTGCATTAAAGAATTGTTGGGTCAGGCCTTGCTGGTCTCAAAGTTTTAAATTTAAAATTGTAGTTACTTACTTTTGAGCGTGATGTCACCGTACTACGACACTTAATAAAGTACCAAGAAGACACAACTTCTGTTTACAAAGTTCTAGAAAAAAAATAATAATTAAGAACTATGATAGAACATTTTGAAATGCACCGACTGCACTTCGGTCTATGAAAAAAAAAAAGTACTTTTGCACTTGGTTGGCTTATTTGAAGCTATTGGATGATTTCACCTATTTGAAGCTTATGTACTTGCAAGATTCTCGCTGTTTAGAGTCGTATCCTCATGGTTGTTTGCACTTATTGTAAGTCGCTTTGGACAAAAGCGTCTGCTAAATGAACTGTAATGAACTGTAATGTAATGTAGTGTAAAAATCGCGTGATGATATGTTCTTGAGGTCACATGTATCTTCTCTTGTTTTAGCCTTCTATCAACACTAAGCCTCCCTCACACCCACAAACTAAGCTTTGAAAACACTTTTCAAGGCTTATCCAAACAATGACGTATGCCTTTGTTGTGCTAGTCGGGTGCTGTGGAGGAGAAATTTAAGAATCCCACTTTAAGTTGTCACTGACTTTTAATGATATTAATGTCATATGAGGACTTTGTTAGCACAAAATGGGTATTTAATTGCCTGTTTACCAGTTAGTTTTCGCACAAAAAAATGGTACCTACTGAATTATTCCCAGACTTGGATTTTGCAGTATCATTGGGCAGGAAAATTGGTTGCAGTTTCTGTGCGATTAGTGTTCCACTTTGGTATTAAGATAATGGTATGATGGCACATGCAGCTGGTGTATACTTAAAAAAAAAAACAAAAAAAAAAACATCAGCAGTCTGAGTGGGAGTATTAGTTGGCTCTTTTAGCTCAGTTCTTGGCTCAGTTTCCCTGTCCTGTGGAATTGGCCAAAACAATGGAAAAATCATTTTGGAGGAGAAGAGT
Source organism: Bovichtus variegatus (assembly GCA_943593645.1). Classification (NCBI taxonomy): domain Eukaryota; kingdom Metazoa; phylum Chordata; class Actinopteri; order Perciformes; family Bovichtidae; genus Bovichtus; species Bovichtus variegatus. Next base: position 5,296,069 of record CALSCE010009442.1, on the reverse strand, counting down.
CACATTTATCTCTCTGACTCAAACAACCACAAATATTTAAGTATTTGATTTTGCTCCATGCTTTGGACCTTCATTCAGCAAAATCAGGAGAAAACAGCTTAAATAAGGGAGCTGTGAATACCTTTTTGTGAATTATAGAGGCACAAAGTACTGCACATACCAGACTAGTAGATGCATCTTTCAAATTACATACGTGCACATACTGGGTAGATTACATTGTAGCCTGCAGCTGGTACCATTATGCTTACTCTGCTATTTAGTGTGGAGAGGATAGATATATTACGAGAACTGCAACCTGGACTCCCAAGATTCCAATGGAAGTTGCTCACCCAGCGTTTTTTCTCTTCCTGGTTTGCTTCCATGTTGTGTCCCACAGCACATGCGGATTATTTACCATTTCACGTGTCTAAAACACTTCATATTGAGGTGTCACACAAAATAATTGACCGTGTTGGCCTCTGGGACAAATTGACAAGGAGGACTTGTCACATCATATCCAGCTCTCTTAAGACTGCACATCTATAAGTGAGATAGAAAAATAAAGGTTGGTGTCGTGAGTTTTAAAAATCCTTCCACAAAGGAGTTTAAACTGCATTGTAGTGACTCTGTGTTTGACAAGGCTGAACTGGACTTCGGGATTGAGATTTGATTTACTCACCAGACCCTGCAGCAATCTCACCACACCACGTGAACAGAGCTGCTCCGCGTCTGGAGAATTCACATTTAGGGAGTCGGGCCTGTTGATGGCGTTTTTTATCGCGGCTGCTAGTGAAACTGGGAGAGAAAAAACGTCCGAGGGTGAAGAAGGGACATTCACACCAAGACGCCAACTAAAAGGTCTAACTGGAGAGACGACGAAATGCGGGAACTTCGGTATTTTAGGGACATATTCAAGAACATATTCAAGGAACGGCAAGAGACTCAGTTGTTTATGACCAAATTACAAAACCACCTGTGTGACCGTGGTGTAATTTGCATCATTGTCGTGCCTCCTGCACTCTTTACCTCTACCCTCGCCTAAACCAAACTGAGTATTTCCAGTAAGTAAAAACATGTCTGACGGGGACAATCTCCTGTTGTGTTCTACATGTGTGAAAGGGAAACACCGGACATTGTGCCGACCTGATTTTCTGGCTATTGTCCAGAGTTCATATTCGAAAAACAGCTACGGTATATTGTTCTGATCTCCTTGATTCAATGTCACTGTACAACCCAGAGGAAATTAGTGAGTACCATTTCTTTCTATGTGTATTGCTTTCAAATCTGCATTTCATATACCACAAGTTTGTTAATGACCCGTACTATATAATTGTACTATTTTTAGTCGTGAAAACAGATTAAATGTTAATCAGATTTTAGTCGAATTTGACCAAGAAAAAGAAATAGCTGTGGACAACATCTGTATTTAGCTGTGTCCTAACCACTTGGCTGCTGCCCATAGATTATCACCCTCGTAAAATGCAGCCATGGCTAATTATGCGGGGAGGGAATCCGTGACTTGTGCAGTTTTGGACAAAAAAACGCACACTCGCAAAGCCACACGGGCTAAATTTATTCACAAAACGTGCAAGCAACAAGACACAAACTCCCTAACACATACACACTCAGATATACACATATTTACACATACTTGAGGCCGACACATGGCGAGGACCACCCAAGAAGGAGCAGCCTCTTTGAAAATAATGAAAATTCCGCAGCAGCCTGGTGCTGCACAGCAGGCCGGGGCAGCGTCTACACAGGAGAATCTATGGAGGCTTGCATCACACCTTGCAGTGGTTGCTGAGTATAGACAGAAGGCCATGATGATAAACAGTTACAGCTTTTCCATCAATAAAAAACCTCTGCGTGCGGATGTTGTCAGGAGGGAGACAACAGATATCAGTGCTATAAACTGGGCAGATTCTGGGGTAAATTACTGTACGATGGATGAGGATCGATAGGTTAAGAAAAATACTTTTGTATTGTTTTACCCGTGACTCGCAATATATATGTTTGTTCCATGTGAATCTTCCTCTTGGTCCTTCAATTGTCACAATTGCAAGGAAGGTAAAAATGTCCATGACTTTCACAGTCACAGTATAATGCAGAAATCCAGTAAATGTAAAAAAAAAAAAAGAAAAAAAAAAAGAACATCCATGTTTAATCTGTCTCGCTAAAGACAGTTTTGGGGAAGGCTTTTCAGTTTTGTTTATTTTTTTATCACCTTGTAATTATAAAGAAAATACACCGTCTTGGTAATTTGTGATCTTAACATAAATTATTATTTTTTTATTTCAAGCTATAATTATGACGATTTGAGTTAAATAAATATCCTTTATTAAATTGTCTTGAAGATTTAATATTTAAAAACTTTCGTTGCCTTTTATAAACACTTAGTACTTGTTGCTGCTTGAACTCTTTATGCTTAGTATAACGAGCATTTTGCAAGTATTCCTGAAAGAATTAACAAAAAAAGATGAAATGCGTTTTTTTTTTATATTTGTGAAGGCGCACACAGTACTTGATCAATAACCTTTCAACAGCTTGCTGTGAATTTGTCATTGCTTTGACAAATTCAATTTAACATGGATCATTTTCAAGCCACCTACATGCACACAGTCACGCTCACCCAGTGGGTACAAGAGGAAAGCAGTAGATGAAGGGAAAAAATGGTAGTGGTGAAAATCGGTGCTTTCCTGCTGGTTGAGACAATAAGAAGGAACCACATAGAGTCAGGAGGCTCTCTGGCTTCCTGTGACCCAAAGTTGTTCAGCACAAGGGATGTAGCAAACCCATTTTTACTATTGAAGTTACAAAGAAAGAATAAGCAAGGGTATTACTTGGAACACAGGACATCCATCACCGAAGTCAAACCTTGCCCTCTCTCTCCTGTGCCCGAAACAAGAGGAACATTCACACATTTCACAACTCCGGCCGCCAATCACAAAGTTATAAAATGATCACCCAAAACCCCACCAGTGTAAAAAGGGGGGGCTAATAAGAATCCACAAGCCTTCTTCTGTTCCTGTTGACGCCCCCATGGTGATGCCGTCGGATGGAGGGTCACAAATCTTCCTGAGATGCCAAGCGACTCTTAAAAAAAATATCATTTTTGTTTTGTAGCACACCCACGTCTTGTGAAATAACCAGCGCCTAGTTTGTAAATCAGGAGATCGCAGAGCATAGGAAGAGTACTGATTGGCTGGTGAGGAGAGTGAAAAAGTCATGTCTAATAATAACTGACTTACAAACTTTAACTGCTTCAGCTAGCGTGAGCCTCTCAGAGCAGTTCACGACGGCGAATTGCAGGACTCCCATAGGTGATAAGAATTACATAATGTGCTTAAAAGTGTACTATCTGCTCTTTTGTTTTGCAGTTCCGCCTTGGTAGAGCAATCAATTCACCAACAAGTTACCTCAAAGAATTCTTTGCAAATATCAAATCAGATTAGAGTGAGTCACCACATTCAAAGTGTTTCCATACATGGTCCTATATGCAAAAAAAAAACCAAATCACTCATTCAAGCCTGGACAGTTAGATGGGGGTGTCTGGAGAGAGAGCGGGGTCAGAACCTGTTTTTAGTTCAGTACATTGATGGCCATCTTGCATCAGTTATTCAATTAAGTACTAAAATCAATCTTCTTTAACATATCAATATTCTATTTTCGATATCTTCACGTGAGACACTACGTTAAGCAAAAGTGAGTCCACGCCCTCTTTGCATATTACTTAAAATGTCAGCATTTGATGTATGGCTACACGTTTTTCTTTTATTTAATTACAGGTTCAAAACCCGTCAGAGTTCCTATATCCCAATAAGGCAATAGGAAAAAAGCTGCTGCCTAATGCAAGACCAATATTATTACAGGCTAAAGTCAAAGGCTTTTACAGCCATGTTCATGTTTTACTGGAAGGGGAAAGGATCTTGACTCCATTGTTTGGGTTGAACATTTTGAGGAGAGGACAATATGCTTCACTTCCACCATTAGCAGCATTACAAGGCACCGATAATAAAGCGGTCAAAGGTCAGAGGTGTTATGTCCCAAGAGTATTCCTGAGCGCAAAATATGATACATTAGTGAGAAAATACACAGGCAAGAAATGAAAACAACAGCCAAGAAAAACGTGCGAGATACAGATTGTATAACTGTTATAAACAAACGGAATATGTATTATCTTTCCTTATCTCAGTCACCAGTCTAGGGTTAGAAAAGCTTCATCACCTCAACAGAATTTTCTATTTCTATATATATTTTGATAAGTTACTAAACTGTGTAATAAAAAAATAAATGCATTATGCCATTAGGCAAGGTTGAATTTGTAGTGTGCGTCTGTGTAACTCTGTGGGGGTTAAACTTGGGCTCAGGAGTTAATGCAAGCCAGACCGAGGTAGTTTCAGAGTAGTGAGACTGAGGTTACTCCAGTCCGGAGACTTGGTCCAGTGCCAGCTCTCCTGACCCAGAACATTGTGTACCGTAGTGAAGGCATGCAGGCTACAGCCATTGTCTTCATACACTCGTACTCACGCACACACACGCACACACACACACACACTCTTGTTCCTCTTTTGTCAGGAGCAAAGATTTATTTTGGAGGTTGAATCCTGTTTCCTTCACCCTAAACCCTTAAATGAGCCCGAATCTTAACCCCAAACCTAAACCTATAATCCAGTGTAGCCTTAAAACTAGACCTGAACATAATCCCAGCTGTAACTTTAAAGTGCTAATCTGTCACCAAGAAAGTCCCAGAATTTACTTTGTTAATTCTTTCTTTTCTCCACCCTGTCTTTTTGTTTATCGATAATTCATACTTTACATGTTTGAATACTCATTGCACTGAATTAAATTCACAGGTAGTTGTGCAGATACATTGTCGTGCACTAAGCTTTCTAGATCTGCATGTATGAATTGTGTGTGAATAATAATAGCTCTGCTAACATCGAGGCTTAAACAAATAACATTGCGTGACGAGCGCCAGGCTTTAAAGCCAATTTTCGTGGTGGTCAACTTCAAAATTCAAAGTCCGTAACATGATGTCATTGTGCTCAAAAAAAAAACTTTTTTTTTACCATAGACTTTGATTGGGAAATAGACGTTTGTAAATCAGTGGATAATTTTTCCCACACTTGAATAGCCCTTATTGTAATCATTAAATCCTTTAAAGTTGTGAAATTCACTAATAGCCAAACACAGAGTCATTTTCCTTCCTCTGTCTATGTGAATGAGCCCAAGACGGAGCGGCTGGGAGGTGGGGTTAAAGGAAACGCTAAGGCTCTTGCTCTATGGGCCTATAGATGCGGAAGATCACCAAATCCTTCGGCAGTCGTGGCATTTTGGCTTCATGTGCCATTGAGCCACTTTCATAGGAATGAAATGCTGTATCCAGTTCTCTTTATACATCCATGGAAGTAAGTAGCAGTAGACATGTGGCTACATCAATAGTGTTAAACAGCAGTAAAAGATGCTTTTTTTTTTGGAGCGACGTTATCCCCATGCATTGTTTTTCTTAAGCAAGTTCCTGTAGCTTGTGGAAGTTATAATATACAGAAATGGGAAGCTGTTGACTGCAGTGATTAGCTTTTGCTCCATTATGTTTTAAGTTATTTTACATCATTGACTGGAGTACAAAACAACGATGTTTTAGTTTTTTTTTTTTTAGTAACAAGGTTACAGTTGGCTTCAAAATAAAATAGAAAATCAGGAAGCAATGTCTTCTGTCAAAACAGTTCAAATATGTAAGTCATGTTTTCAAAATAAGAATAAGGTTTGGGAGAAATCGGATTACTAATGTGTTGCATGCGGGTTTGCGGTATCCAGTTTACTACAGTGCATGTAAACGTGTTCTCAAATTACCTGCTCTGCCTGGTTTCTCTGAGTGACCTGGTTACTTATTAGCGCACCGTCTTCAGGTTGGGAACCACATGTCAGAGGACGTTTGCATACATTTATCCTTCTTGACGTCCCCACATTGTGCTGCAAGGTGCCTTTTGAGTCTTTGAGTCCTGTTGGGTGGCTTCAACATGTTTAAAAAAAAAAAAAAAAAGAAGCTTTATCCTGTTGTGTCTCCGATGTGAAGTGAAAGGTCAGTAAATGCTTTTGAGGCTGTAGCAAAAACACATATACATTTGATGACAGAATGAGCGGCTTTGAGCGCTCCCGACATTTTTTTTAATCGCTCACTCATGTTGTGCTGCTGTTTGTTTCCTTTAAAGTTTCTATCACTGTCTCTTCATGACATATTTATTCTGCTTTTCCCCAATGGGTTGTAAATATAGACCCAAATACAAACACACAGTACATTCCAATCTCTCTCTATCTCTCTCTCTCTCTCTCTCGCACACGCACACACACTTAAATAAGACTGAACGACTTCAACAACAACTTGGAACTAAGCTGACAGTTTTACACACATATCTTCCACTAATACGTTAGGCCTGGATTTACAAACAGCTCATTTTAGCTGTGGTTAGCTTTAACCGTTAGCCACAGCCCCCAACCCAAGAGAATTAATAGGTAGGGGTGGACACAGGCATCCCCTTGTCTCTATCTGGCATACCCCACACACACACACACACACGTAGCTGCACACAGGGTATGCTACACTAAGTATAGTCATGCAGGCTAACCACACATTGAGCTGGAGGTTTGGCTCCGAGACAGCTCGAGCTGCCAGGCTGGCTTTACCCCCGCTTTTAGAAGTGTCCGTCACACATAAACACACAATCACACTGGGCCAGAGCTATTTTGAGAAGCCCAGTAAAATATAGTGCACAAGCTGCCCACGATGCAGCCTGAAAACACACAGGCAAGTATGCAGCATACGCACACAATGTAAACACACAAACCCAAAAGCAGACATCGGGCGTACACAGAATCACACACACGACAAACGCATATTTACACTTGATAAACACCTGGTGGCTGAAAATAACCATATTAACAGCTCTTTTTACCTTAGATCAACGGTGCTTTCAGGACCTTAAAATACCAGAATGGTGCCCACAAGAGACTCTCTTTGTCTCTCCAGAGCTTCAGTGCTTTAATTTGACAGGCTAAGCAATCTGGTGTGAGCAGCTTTAAACAACTCCAAACCCACATGTCACATATTCTGTATTTAAAAAGTGCGAAAATAGAAAACAAGCGGCCACCCCACATTTTGGAGGTATTCAACTGAGCATCATAAGCTAGCTAGCTTAGCATTAGCCATGGTGAATGCTCCCAGCTCTACAGAAGTCCCGCTCCCGTCACAAATCTCCAACACTGAGAAAAAGCAGGTGATTCCTGACTGTGGAATTACCTGTGGACAACGTTAGTGAGCTATATAAGAACAATTACTGTAAATAAGACAACTTTAGAGTTACTGAGAGTCACATTTTTCATCACTTGGTAGAAGCTAACCACATCCACACGCCTCCCCGTCCCTGTGCCAAGCTAACAAACCCCAGAGCAGTTTGTCAGCTAAACATAGAGACACCAAACTGATACCAACAATCCATCACACTCCCGGTAAGACGGAGAAGAAGCTTAGCCTCAAATTGTCTAGGTAACAGAGTGTGACTTTATTTTAGGCTGTCATATGGACGAGAAATGACTGAGTGCTTGTTTTGTATCGCTGGCTGACCACACTCTGGACTGAAATGCACAATTAAGTGCTGGTTCTATAGACAGATGAAGCGTTTTCTTTTCAACACACCAAATCCATAATACAACCCATGTCATTTAAAGGCTTGCAAGCATCATTAATAATGTCATGACCCCAGACGACAGTGAAAACAAATGAGACACTGTGCTCGGAGCAGCTGTGGATCAGAAGTATACCACTCCACCGAGGACTGTAACTCAGCTAAACTAGTTGACTATCAAATAATTAAAATCACAGTCTCCTTTTTACGGAAAAAAAAAATAAGGGTCTACAATTTAAGACCTACTCAGTAAAATGTGACCACCCGAACAAGGAGCTCAATTATCTGGCAACGCGCCCCCAGCCCTGGCCTGACCCCACTTCCACGGTAATAACCTCCCAAAGCAGACAGGAGACCCCTAAATAGCAGCACTTAGACGACCACGGGTGGGCAGACGTCTACCCACGTGGCAGCCACTGTTCCGTAGTCTGTAGATTCATACACACATATACTGTAGCCCCCCAGTCGTGAGCAAACCCAGCCAAGTGATTAGGATTGGGCTAATGAGTAGCCTTCAGTAAAGCAGTGGCTCCTGTAGGCTCCTGGGTATACCAAAAAACACTGCTTACTGTGCTCTGGGATCGCACACCTATCAAAACATGGCACCACTCAAAGAATATCAGGGTTGAGGTAAATGTTTAACCTGTTTGCCAAGGCAGCCTGGACGCACTCCTCTCAGAAAAGGTCAGAGGTTACAATAGAAAAAAATCGAACAGTCTGACTCCCCCCAAAAATAACCGTGCCTCCTCAGACACAAGGGGATTCGGAGTCAGAGGTAATGATACACACGTTCATAAACATTTTAAAGCATTTTATTCAGCAAACAAAATAATCAGATAGTGAATTTTTTATTTATTTAACTTATTCCAGCCCTTCAAGTAGACGGCTGTTTGGTACAAACATCACTGCGCTAAAACACTGGAGAAACAATATGGGGGTTTTTTTGTTTGAAGATTTTAACTGATATGGCAGCAAACAGTTCTTCATGTTGTGAAAGTTCAACACAAACAAGTGGTGATATGAAGACATGATACCTTTCATTTATATGTGAAAAAGTAATCCCTCCATTATTTCTGTAACCCGGTCGAAGCCCTGGTTTGTACTTGAGCGTGCACCTGAAAATGCCAGATAAAAAATGCAGCAAATCTTTTCAAAGTGCCAAAAAAACAAAAAAATGATGAATGTGATTGCACACATAGCAATGTGTTTTTCAGTTTGTGTATCGACTGCATCCAATACAGCGCAGCCATTTATTGTAGGCCTAACTCAACATTTACGTATTATTCATTTCTTTCTTAAATTTGGTCAAAATTGATTGAGTTTTGGATATTGCATCACATGTGTTGACCACGTCAGGCAAATATATTCTCCATTTGGTGTTTGTTTGTTATTAGAATCATATTCTGTGGAATCTTACCACACAGTTAACAATATCATTTCAGCTCCACATATCTGCCTGTCAGAACATGCTGTGACGCAGCCAAAGAAGAGTGAATGCAGCCTTTGACACAACACACGTGTTCATATATGCAGATGGTAGAGCATGCTTGTTGGTCTATTGGTTACATTGGAAATATATTTATCTGCAGTATTTGTTTATTAAATGTGAGGAATTTGGCCAGGGCTTCCATCTTGACCGTCAGGAACGAGTGATGCACTGAGTGCGACACTGTAGCTTTGGAGGACTTGCATTAATGTTTGACACATGTTGGGTGTCCAGCTGGTGGAGAGACTAAAAAAAGCATCTCATGAAAACTTTTTCACATAGTCTTCATGTAATTTGTTCAAAGATAAATGTCAGGATATTTGCGAACACATGTTCCTGTTTCCCCCCTCTGTTCCGTTCTATTATATCCCATTGCTTTTACTGTCTGGAAAATATGTATGTTTTTAATGGTAACTTTGAGGTTTGCAGGCTGGCATAAAACCCTTAATACCATCCCCCAAAAAAAACCACGCCCCACCCTTTATCATCGTATAAAACCTGCATTAAAAGTGGACGACTAGGCAGCTCATTTTTTTTAAGGTGACTATGAAATAAGCTGTGAAGGTCTACATACAGTATATCCTTTGAACACACCCACACACTGTCAATTTTAGACATTTATTTACTTTTATACCACGGCACTCATTTGATCGATTGCTTTCTCAACCGAGAAACTGTTGTTTCATGTCATGATGACAGACCAAGCAGTCAACTCGGTGGAGTGGGCGGATTCAACGGTCTGGAGCCAGGAAACAAATTTGCCTCAAGGGTTTTACAATACAGCCATAGAGTAGAATGATGATGATATAGTTGCTCAATCCCAATAAATAAGCTTGTGGAAAGACAGAATATTCATGATTTAAATGTCAGAATTTGTCTAAAACAGAGGTACCCATCCTGGGGGTCGGGTCACAAAATAAATCTGAGGAGACGCCACACGATGAAAATCTGTTACAGAAAATTGTAAATTTTTTCTTGTTTTTCTCTAATCTTTTTTTTTCTTTCTGGTGAAATACTAAGTACATTCATATCTTCTGGCCTCTAAAGTTAAAATCAGTGAAGGGTTAGGGTTAGGCCTCCACAAATCCTTCTAATAACACAGATATGAGTGAGAATAATCCCTGCTCACACTAAGGCCATAATCTGCGATGAGGGGTCAAACGACTTTGTTTAATTTACAGGGGTCACAAGCCAAAAAGGTTGGGAACATGCCCAACCTTGGGTCCTAAACATGCCCCCACATAAAAACTGTTATTGTTACTGCAAGGACAAATTGTTTCTTACAGTCTGCCTCAAGAAATGCACATTCAAAGTGTTTTCATTACTACGATAGTCTTATCCTTATCACAAACCTATCCAGAATGCAGCCCAATTTAAATAGGTTCATCAGCCCAAACAGACCTTTAATGTATTGGCAATCATTCAACTAGTTCACAGTGAAAATCTGGACTTCTCTTGTAAACCTTTCATCTTTTTTTTGATCTGCATCTGTGTCACACATCTCAGCCAAAACAAAGCCTCCAAAGCTAAACTGCGGGTGAAGTCAGAGGACAATCAGTTCAGTGTTTCCTCTTGCTGGAGCTTTATGAGTGAATCATGCTGCCTCCTCACAAGCCCCGAGGGTAGAGGTCAGCCTGCTGATGAAGGGATGGGTAGGCTGGGTGAGGATGGGACATGTGTGTGTGTGTGTCTGTGTGTGTGTTTTACTGTGGAAGTCAATCTGCAGGTGTGTGAGTGGGAGAGTTTAGGAGCTGGCCTATGTGTCAGTCAGTAGCTGGTACAGTGTGAGAAACCATGTGTCAGCACTGAGTCAGACCGCAGTGGTTTAATGAGGTGTGTGCGTGTGTTTGTGTGTGTGCACTTCACTTTTTCTACTCTTTAAAGTAAGGTTATGATGTGACTTTCATACCGCAACAGCTTCATTGTGATTTCCATGTGCATTTTTTGAGTAGATTAAGTAAATAATAAACATATATCTTTGTATAATTTTAAGCATGGTGATTGGATGTTTCTTACCTAAATGCAGCTTTGGAATCATAGGTGACTTCTCGCAGTATATTATGTATCCGGTCTGGTACCTTCCACTTTTTAATCAAAGAACCGGATATTTTCTAACACAGTTGTGTACCGAGAGCCGTGTAGACGCTTCAGCTGCAAGTCATCCAACATTCTCTATGGAGACAACGAGACTTAGACCTAAAATATCTATTTCCAACTGCAGGTGACTTGTAGCAACACAACTAGTGCTTCACTTTGTGTTGCCAACTAAAGCTGGTAAAATGTGCCTTAAGTTCAAGTGACTCCAAAAAAAACGTTTAAAAATGTACAACCTTCTTTGTTCCTCTTGTTAGTGGGATGGTGCAAGTCTGATAATGCATTACATTACATTACATTACATTACAGTTCATTTAGCTGACGCACTCTGGGATGTCCCAATGTAGACACCACCCTACTACATGTTGTGTTACGCTTTCGCTTTTTCGACATTTGTCATCTTTTGGAACACCTCAAAATACATTATCGCTGACAAACATGTAGTTTGGCTCGAGGTTTAATCACTTTTTGAAATAGTTGCACTTACGTTACCTTCTCTAGGCTGCAACAAATGCAGGTCTGCACCACCCGTTGTTGAAATTAGGACGGTGTGGCTCCACGCACGCACGCACGCACACACACACAAACATCCTCCCACGAAGTGTCAAGGTGATCTCCAGTAATACTAAACTTTAAAACACCTGGCTGACATCCAATCGCTCCAAGCAAACATTAAGAAGACAGTTCATCCAATCAGCCCCCATTACACACACACAACATCACACACACACACGCACACACACAAACACATACTGTGTCTACAACACACACAAAGCTGGAGTGTTGTAATCACACTTGAAGCTCTGTTCTGGTTTTAGGGCAAAGAGCCAACCAAACCTTCTGTCTACGCTGAACAGGGAGCTGGGTGAGGGGGGTGGGCAGATAGAGTGTAAGAGAGGATTATTTGTAACAGATACAGAGAGAGTGAGAGCCAAGGACAGATATGGTGGGCGAGGGAAGATGAAGTTCCAAAAACATCTCCTAAGGACGGTGAAACGAGCACAGACTGTAACTTGCAGATTACATGTTGTAAACACAAATGACGTGATGATTATGATCCTCTGCCCCAAATGATGTGACAATAGCATACATTAGAAATGCCACTGTGCTGTTGGTTTGCTGAGGTAAAACAACTACGATTAAGGCTCAGGTTAAGAAAGGAAAGCTCGAATGTCACCCGTGTCGTGACATGAGGTGAAACTTGAACATGGATCCTTTGATTTAAAAGGAAGATTAATCCACCAATCCATCATCTCCTTAATCTCCACCCTCTTAGGGGTACACCCATCAGAAGTGGTTATCGGATGGTCACATGGTGTCTGAGACCCCCCCCAAAAAAACTGCATGCGTTTGACACTTTCTTTAACCTTCCGAAACCACCAATCCGAGACTCATGGCCTCATTGGCTAGTTGTGCGAGGTGAAAAAGTAGGACTTAAACTTCTCACACCAAACATCAAAGAACGAGTGGCGACGGAGCCGTTTCCGTTTCCTGCATCTTGTCCAAAAAGTCACATTTTGACAGACCGCAAAGACTACAGCCAACGGCCAACTAGCACGTATGTTCTGAGCCTGCGTGAGAGGAAACAACTCTTCATAACAGCCGGCGGCGGTAGTAATCATTATTAGAAAAAGGAAACCGGAAAACACATGACTGTTGCACCAATTTGCTTAAGATGAACAGCCGATCAGAGTCATTTTTTTGGCCGAAAAAGTAGCAACGGCCAAAGCTGCAACACTATGAACGTTTTCCAGAAGTGACCTTCTAAAAATACACGCCATTTTCGCCACAATTAAACAATTTTCACGTCGTCCCCCTCTCTCTGACAGATGGCTTTTCACCTCGCCTATAACAAATCGTGTGAACTACTTCTTTTCTATAATCTGACCTTTATTTCCACGTCACTTTGGCCTTCTTCTGGTCGTCTCTGTGTCTTGTAATCATTTTTGAAGAGAAAAAGTCAACTACACTTGTAGTTTCACCTGCACAAAACATGTATTTGCACTGCACAATAGCTAAAAACGAAAAGACCAAGCTCAGTTATCGGAGAACGTGGATCATATAATAACAAAAACACAATGCATCATTCATCTGTCATTCACTGTTTATTACATTCATTATATAAATTTTTTTTTAAATGTATAAAGAACAATCATTCCATGTACTGTGACTGTGATTGTAATTGGAAACGAAAGCAGTGGTGAAGTCTCAGGTTAAAGTGGATAAAATGCCAAGTGGCTAAGTAAGTGCAAACGTGATAGAACTAAATAACATTATGAATTGAAATTAAAGGAGCAGATAGAACACACACTTTTTGATAGATACTGTATCCTACTATGGCCCTAGAGACATTCTGCCATGTCTGTCACCTTATTGAGGATGAGGACATTGTCCAACAGCAGCCTTGACTAAGGACCAAGGCTATGCACCGTCACAACAGAAGAATGGAGGATGCTTCGCCCTTTAAAAGTCCGCAAGGCAAAGAGAAAAGCGGCGCAGAGTTAGAGACGTTCAAAACAAAGGAAGGAACCGCCCTTTCTTGTTGCCTTTAAATGAAACCCTTTCGGGTTCCACCACCCAAGAGCAGAAGTCCTCTGTATTCCCATGTAATTATACAGTGACCACTCACAAACCGAGAGGTGAAAGGTCAAAGGTCAGGCCAATCTAAATGTGTGTCTGTTTTGGCCTGTGTGAGTGTGTAGGTGCCTGTAATTGAACCGTCCATATATTTCCTGTGGCTCCCTCCACCACCTACTCTCTGATGTAAAGCTGATTAGACTGCTGCCACACTTCCGTCTCCCTCCACTCTGACCTGCCAAAAGGTGCTAATTATAGGATGACCTCGACAGCGCTGCTTCATGGTCAACTGCTGCCCTCCCACTCACTGCGCGGGGCCCAGTCATTATATACGTAACTATCACTCTGGGTCAGAGGCACCCACCCTCTGTCTTCCGACACTCCTCAACCGGTAGACTCTTGGCAGCGGAAGGAGAGTGGGTGAGGGGGAAATGACATTGACATTTTTAGAAACACGCTGATTTGTTTCCTTGATTTACTGGAACATTTTATTGGCGCGCAGACAGGTGCCGTGACCTCCCAGAGTCTTAACTTGTCTTTTTTTATACATGTTTGTGATTAAACAAACAAGATACAACATGTTAAGCTCTCCCGGCTGATACCGTGGATGTATTATGCCCCTATTACCAGTGTGAGGCTGAGCAAGAAGACTACACAGGGGAGGGAGGGGCTCTGTCTCCATCAGCGAGTCGCTCCGACTATAGTGCGAGATGGCAAATGAGTGTATTCCCCAAACTTTTCCTTGAAGGAAACATTTAACCGTGGCCACAATGTGTGCGATAGTGACAGTGCACTTGAAGTAAAAGAAAAATATCCAGTTATCTAAATCTTCACGAGTGAATAAGTGGTTACCTCAGAATCAAAGAGCCCTCATGAAAGAGACACTTTCAGACTTTGAAAATGTGCGGCGCTCTTCAAAGTCACGCAGGGGAAATCCACCATTTCAAAGGGCAAACTAGGGATTCATTGTAGTAGATGATGCCGTTTGAAAGGCACTGGCTAACCTGTCACAGACTGACGAGTTAAATGACTGTACATATACTGTATATTCAGGTACCGGAATGTGCCATGCTCTCACAGTGTTTTGCAAAGAGGCAGCACCGACACCTTCAAGCCGTATTCCTACCTGCATTTGTAATAGTAATTCATGTCAGAAGTCACAGATCTGGTTATTCTTTAAGCAGAAAGGAAGAGAGCAGCGACTAAGCAGGACTCCTCCATCCACAAAACTCCTGCCAGACTCGCATCAAGGCAGCCTTGTTTGCCACCACATGATGACTAAACTAAAATTAAAGTGGCACTGATCACATGCAGCTCGCCACATCTGCCTAAAGACTCCCCAACTAACTGTAGACCACTGGAGCCGGAGCGGAGCCCTCCCCAGACAGAGCTGCCCCGGGGCAAATGTGCTTCATGTTCCACCAGCCTCCACCAAACAGTAATTTTGTTTCTTTGAGGTCGCTTCAGAAGACTAACTTAAAAAACACCGGCCATGAAGTATCAAATGACAATTTCAGTTGCTAAGAATTGTTTTTCTGTGACATGGCTGCAGTAGAGATCTCGAAATGTCAGGATTTTAAAACAAGAACACACATGCAGTGCTTCTGAAACAGACGGAACCTTTTTCAAAAGAGTGTATGTTTGCATGAGACACGTTTGAATAGAGGTGTGTATACGTTTAGAAGTTACCCTGTTTTGCTTAGATTTCTGTCCGCTCAGGGATAAGCTGAACGTAAACATTTGCTTTGAATCAAATAGCCTCTAAAACGGTAGTTTTAATCTGCTAGCATCACTCAACCTCTGTGCCCCTCTCATTAAAATCATTTGCTGAATTTGGCCTATAAAAGCAAATGCAGCAATTGCTGGCATGAGGCTTTAATTAGAGTTACGACTAGAGGTGGGGGCTCTGTGGGGAATTTGCATGCACTCAAAGTGGATGTGTTGCAATATGTCTGCAGGATTTTTAATGTGCTCGAAACACCTATGTTGATCTGTGACAGAGAGCAGGAGAAATATGATTAATCTTATTTGACAAGGACGACAGAACGTGCAGCAGCTTGATCTTCTCTTATTTTCACCTGCAGACGACCTGTGAGTGGAAGCTTCAGGCTGTTTGGTGTTTCTTTAACAACAAGATTTTTATGTGGCAAATAATCAAAATGTGCATTTTAATTAGACGCTTATCAACAAGAATCTTTTTGCTGGTTGTTTTCATAAAAAATGTTTTTCCACTCTGAGCTCCGTTGATCCATTGTCATTTAAGATCAACTTGCCTTTGCAAAAGTTTAAAACTCTCGCTTGAATCGTGTCTTGTTAAATGGACAATTATTTTGACACACTGGTTATTTTCTCCACAGGAAGATGGTGTTAAAACAGTCTCACAGGAGACACGGCCTGAGTCAGCGAAATGATGCCTTTCCCCAGTATCTGCGAATAGTAACCGCCATATGGTTAAAATTAGGAATAAAATACCATGGTTACGGTTACGATAAAAGGCCAATATTAATTGCAGATTTGTGATGATCCAGCTTGCATTGTTCTGAACTCTATTTTTTGATTCTGGTACAGGTCATGTTTTTTTGGACCATTCAGCCTGATTTACAGAGAAACATTTAGGACATCACGTGCACTTCAAATACAATTCTGAATATTTGTCATTAGAAGGACGATACCCTAAAGTTTCCTAGGAAAAAAAAAACATACAGGATGGCAAAGGAGTTTTATGTATCTTTAAAGATACCAGCCCAAGGAATCACGTCTGAGTAACATCTATCAGTAATCAGACTTCTCATGTGACGCACTATAAAGTTCAAAACATGTATCAGTTAATATTAACAGCAGCTGTATCACCTGAGGCCTTGCAAGAATAAACAGAGTCCCGGTCTGCAGATGACTCCAGGATATTGAATCACTTCCAACATGCACAGGGAGCCAAAAAGCGATTGAAGAAGAAGAAGAAGAAGAAGAAGAAGAAGAAGAAGAAGAGTGATGAGAGAGAAAAGACAGATCAAGATAAGAGTGTTTATTGAATGTTTATTTGAATACTGTAGAGATAGAAATCAGATTTACAAAAATACTTATGGTGACAGAAATTTGGAAGGAGAAATGAGAGGAGAGTTACCCACAGTGACACGAGAGGTGGCTTTGAGTCCATTTACATTTAAAGTTGTCAAAATTATGATTAGCTCTGTGTTGACTAGGAAAGAACGCCCACATGTTGACCTGTTGTACAGTTTTTGAGCATACTTCATTCAGCTGTTTGGTTACTGAGCCCTCGGCACCCTGCTTATCTGAGAGTGTATGGATGAAGCTGCAATGAAAGTTGGCGTTGACGTTTTTATTATTATAAATTGCTCCTGAAGGCATGGCCAACATATTTCAATATTTGTGAATGGTTATGCATGGATGAGCATGGGGTGAATGCTGACGTGATGTAAAAGCACTTTGAGTGATTGCAAAAGCGCGATATAAATGCAGTCCATTTTACTAATTAACACGTTATATCCTGTTTGTATAATCCGTACAAAAAATGTAAACTGATAATTCCGACTGTTTAATTCCCACCAGAGACTCCATAAACGTACATAAACAAACAAGATTTAATGCATGAAAAAAACTAAATAAGCGCAGGCCGCAAAATGTGGAACTATTCCTGTAAGGGGTGTTTGTGTGTAAGCTCACTCGGATAAAAGACAGAAGTGATCTCTCTTTGGAAATGCTCTCCATGTTTACTACTCTCAACACTGAAACATTATCTGTTAGTATTTAGTTAGACTTCAAATAACCGACCTGACCACAACAACCTGAAACCTCAGTTTTTTACGGCTACATTGATAAGAAAAAATTGAATTTCGAGTGACAGATTAACCCAAAAAGAGTTGAGTTTTAACCAGATCGGAAAACTCTCATGATTCCCGTTTAAAAGGTACTGACTGTTATTTATGCCGATTTGTATTTACTGGATTGTCTGGATGAAAGTGACACCTGTAAAAGTGTTGACAGGCCGATAATTCACTCATCAGCAGATTTTTTTTTCACAACAAATTCAGCCTGGGGTAAAAAAAATGATTGACTTTTATTCTCTATTCATCGTTGTCCTCTGAGTCATGGATGAAAATCAGAGTTTTTTTTTTATTTTTTTACCTAGACATAGAAATAACGATTCTTAGATAAAATAAATAAATGAGGTATAGCAGCAGAGAACAGACCTAAATGACTTGGAAGGACAAGCAGGTTGCAGGAAATTAGTTAACGTGTGAATTGAAGAATGTAGAGATGAAGAATGAAATGCATGTATAAAAACAAACTTTTGAGGGCAGAGAAACACTGAAGAGATTACCCAACCTAGATGTTAGATAACCGGTTTTGAGATGGGACTTTTTCCATTCTTCACTCTGAAAATCAACTCTCGGCAATGACAGCGAGCGAGTCACTTATCTCCTTCATCACCCGGTTGAAAATGTTCCTTTTTCTGTGAACAAAGGAAACACAAATGTTGCTTTACCAGAAATCTGAGGTGACTAATAGAGAAACAATAATTAGTTCGTAAAGGAAACACAAGAAACTCCCCTTGTAAATTTCCCCGCTGTGGGAGTAATAAAGGATTTCTGATTCTTCTTCCTTCACTTTCTATATCCTTATAATTACACGGTGTTTCATCAGAAAAAAAAATCTGGTTTCATTTCACAACAACAGGACATACAGGTCAAGCGTCTTTGACCCAACAATACCTCACCAACACTTACTTCATGTCTGCTCAATACAATGCGATAGAATCCAGATCAGTGTGTGTAAGTACATAATCCTTCCATCTGCTTGGCCTTAACTTCTGATTTAAAGGAGAATTATACTCACATATTCAGGTGCTGGTCTATCATCAATCTGTGTTGTACTCTGCATTCCGGGATTTCTTTTTGACACTGTGAAATCCCCTTGACAAACCACAGAGAACTACCAATAACCATGGACACCAAACGTACCATTCGGTGAATCAATGAAGGAAAGCGAACTATCAACACTTTTGCCTAAACTGCGGTGTCTAATCCGAAAACGCTCATAAGAGGGTCAAAGTGCATACTGTATGACCGTGTAATGCATGAATTAAACGGCATAACCTTTTATTATGTTATTACTTAAAGCCAGAAAATACACCGTGGGTTGCACAAATGACTTGTTTTGTCGTGTAGATCACAACTTAATCACCTGCGCATTTCAACCCTGGAGAACTTGCCTGGACATGTCTGCAGACAGTCAGTGTGGATGGACAGAGAAATACCGTTAACAAAAGTAAAAGCAAAGTAACTATGAATCTGCTGCTTTTTACAGCGAAGAGGCGAAAGAGTCACACCCCTTACTTAGAAACGTGATACTCCGTCTAGAGTTTAGACAGAAGCGTTTATTCTTCAGTCCTGACACAATAACCTGATTAACGTATTAATGCGTACAGACAAGGACTTTGTGCAGCGTTTCGACCGGTGTCAAGAACATATGATGAAGTATATCTTGCTCTTACAGTTTTTCTATCAGTGTGGTGTCAATGTTTTATATCTGAAAACATTCAGTGAAATAATTACATTTGGCTTCTTTTATTCGTCCCCTAATATTGTTGATAAAACAGAGGGACCCTTGACAGAGGGACGAGCACATAACATTTTTTGCAAGAGGGTTATTACAGAACCAATTGGAGGAGTTAGATGTTCTGACACTGTAGCTGTACATTGTCTGTGTTTACATTGCAAATTGTGTTTTTTTTTTTTTTTTTTAACTGTATTGCATTGTGTATTTTGACTATTTTATTAAAATGATTGTAGGCACTTTACGTTACACATGTTCATCCAGAGCAGTTTACAGATTACATAGTCATGTCATAGCCTGACTACAGTTCACACTTTTGTCAGCAAGCACACTGTAGAGGTTTGGGTTTGTTATTGACAGTTGTGGGTTCTTAGTGACACTTAATGATAATGGCAGCGCCTGAGGCCTCAGCGTCACCATAAAGCACTTACGTACCTGTGATAAATAGAGCATCATTAGCTATCCCGTCTCACTTCAGACCTGATTTCTTTATCTATGCAGGAATGTCTAGATGTGACTGACATGATTACTCTCACCACAAAGACAAAGGTGAAGTTGATTGAGTCGTTTGTTTGACGCAAAAGTGAGAGGAGACGTCATCATCCAGACGACAACTTTCACATGCTGATCATTGCTAACCTTAGCCAAAATATGGCTGGGCGCTAACAAAAGATGTCGGGCAGCTGCTCTATTTGAGCGTCTGGAAACTTCGAAGGGTATTTAATGCATGCACGTACTCTGCAATGTGGACGCATTCGAAACAGCGGTAAACGCAGCTATGCAAATGGTAGAAAATAAAAGAAAAAAGAAAGCCATGTTCGTATACAATGGTTTTAATAATGACAATTGCTGCTTTGTTTTTAATGTATCATCATAACAACGGATTTTATATCTGCCTTCTTAGGTCTTCTAATTTCAGTTTTTTTTTAAATGACGCATACAGTCTACAGCCGCCAGCTTGTATGCAGTTATTTCCACTCAGGACGTATTTGCTAGTTCACTATTGGATGTAATCATTTAGATGTGGAAAACTGCATTTTCCTACTATGCACTATGGGCATGGAATAATCCACTGAAATTAAAAACATTCATATCCATTGATGAATGTAAGAGCATCATGAAGAATGTGGTGATAGAGGTATATGACTGTTGTTCTTGAGAGGCCACTGAGTTAAACAACTCTCCTTTAGTTTTACTGTGAATTTTTGCATATCATGTTGTATGTTGCAGTTTAATGTGTTGGGATTTATGACTTTGGCCAGGTATCTGTTGTAAAAAGAGAATTTTTTTTAATGGGACTTCCTGGTAAAATAAAGGTAGAAAAGGTAAAATTTGTTTAAAAATAATAATACTTCATACACCCCTTTAATTAAGTGCAGTACAGTATATGAGACAGTCAACAACTCATAATGGTTGAGTGTCCTCTGTTCAATGACGTCACCTGCTGCAGGTGAAAATGACACTGTTGTTTTTTTTTTTTCTGATCTCCTGCTTTTCTTCCTGTGCCACCATTACATAATCCCTTCTGAATAAAGAGCAGCGGATACTTACCTGCCTACTTTATACACCATACATGATGGCCTATATCCCTTACCTGTGGTGAATAGTACTTAGTGCAGCAGGTTCCATTGTACCTGCAGATATAGAGGGAGGCCCCCCTCGGAGGCCCCCCTCGGTGATCCGGTGTCCTGCAGTCTCAGGTTTCCTTCAGGGAACCCCTGGTATCTTTCTGTTTGGCCAGCATTATGTGTGACTTCCTGTCTGTTGCAGGGATATGACTGGAGGACCTCTCCAGGGACAGGGTGACAATTGTCCTCCTCTTTAGTTTCCCTGCTTTTCTTCTTGTTTGGCTGTTTTTTTTAAAAACATTTTTACACGGAGATGTGCTGGTGTGTGTGTGTGTGTGCGTGTGTGTGTGTGTGGCAGATTAACACTCGGTTTCACATTTTTCTAAGGATATGTATTTTATTTTTGTAAAAGCCAGTATGCATTACATTACGTCATAGAAGAAATAAACAACAGCAAGATTGTCTTTCGGCTTTGAATGAAAAAAAAAGAATAAGTTTATAACGGCAATAACACGTCACAAAAACACTTAAACCTGAGTTTATTCGTCAGCATCTATGGCAGAGCTAATGTGGTCCTCCTCAAAAGGGTAACTACAGGCGGTGGTCCGACAGTATCCTACGTAAAAAAATAGATATAGACATTAGATTATTATATTACTAGATATTGTTAATTGAATGATTATGGAATCTTTCTCTTTTCCGTGCACACTGCCTCATGATTGCTGCAATCATTGCTCTACATCGAAATGTAAAAGAATGAATAATACTAATTATTTGGAGTATAGGGTAACAGTAAAGAATAGCTTCACATTTCCAACCCCACTGTCGACACAGACCATGCAGTGATCCCATCCCACTGCGACTCCAATACAAGAAATGGGGTCCAGAAGCAGTTTTAGCCAAATGATGTTTAAGTCTTTTTGGTAAACAATTCCCTCTGTGAGTCACTATCTTTTCATTTCAGCTCGGCAAAGAAACACTGTCCAGAGAAACACAAGGAGGGAATTAAGTTAAGACAGATTTGAAAAATAAATCTGAAGCTAAAGCACAATACCCCCTGATCCTGGACACATTCAGCTCGTGCTGTGGTAGTGTCAACACCGGGTGAAACCTGACACTGGACCATAAATCAGAGGTGCTGTGCACTGTGATGCTAAGGCATAAATCCACTTTTAGATAGATAGAAGCCCCATTTCTGGCCTCCACACTCCATGCATTATTCCATGATTCTGTGCCAAAATTTAAAAATTCCCTGCCAGCGGGTTGAACCTTGAAAAAATATTTTTTTTTGTCATCGAACAGATGTCTACTTAATGTCTGAAATTATACAAAAAAAACAATGTTTGAATCCAAAAGTTTTTTATAGTCAGCGTGGCTGCTCCAGCTGGCGGGCTCATGCGCAGTTTGTGGAAATGTTGGATTTAAACTGCTGCTTTTGCAAGCGGGTCAAACATTTTATCATTCCCCTGCAGACAGTAGACATCTGTGGGAACACAAATATACCTTTGAATATGTGTCTTGATGCTGGATAACAAGAATGAAGTGTACGTGGAGTAAGTTTCGCAGTGTTGGGTAGAAGGAAGGGAACACTTGGAGGGGAGTCGAAAGATATCTATCTTTGCAATTACATTTAAATGACCATTTAGTAGACCAGAGCAACTTACAGTGAACTAACTACAGGGAGAGTCATGGGGTTAAGTGCCTTGCTCAGGGGCAGCCCCTGGTATTGACCACTAGACCACCACTCCAACTCCTCCATCAGTGGTAGAATACAATCATTCTTTCTAAACTCCGTTTATCAGTGCAACAACGTGCATTTTCTTCACATTACTGTACCTCCGTTAAATGCGCAGCGTTAATTTTGATGGCAACATTCAGTAAATGGCTACATAGACCTTCTTTGAAGAACATGTCAAAGTCCTCTTTCCGTCCTGCTCATTTTGTTTAGAAAAGATTGTCATGTTTTCCTCAAGCTGAGAAAGCCGGGCATCCTCACGGGACTCTGGTAAAAGGTGAAACTCAAGACGATCTCTCGTTAGTGTAGCGTAGGTTAAAGCATCCTCCTTTCAGAGCCAAGCGGAGAAAGAGAGGAAAGGAGACAAATAGGTTCCCACCGGCAGAGAGAGGTCAGCTCTCCTGGGAGGCCTCTCCACTATTCTCTCGGAGTGAGGTGTGCTAGAAAAGACTTTTTTACTTTGGTCCAGAGTGAAGAAAAGGCTCCCACCCATAACCTCACAGTCTGCCTCCGGCGTGCACACTACAACACGCACCATCTCTCTCACACACACACACATACACACACTGCATTAACCTGCTAATGGATTGAACCCCCTCCCCCCCCCGCTGTCTCCTTTTTGTTTCGATGCACAGATCACTTTCCTCCAGCTCGATTGGAGAACAGCAGGCGAGCTTGCGTTCCCTCACACACCCATCGAAATGTTCGCGAACAGGTGTGCAACCTTTCATATACATTGTTCTGTATTATACAGCTGTGGTCTGCGTCGCTTCACTTGACATCTTCCCATAATCGCCTGTTGCACATTTGATGCGTTTGAAAGAACTTCATGCCAACGAAACGCATAAAAAAAGTTTTTGGTTTTTTTTCCATTGCGTTTGCAGTTTGGTGCCTAAATTATTATGATTTATACTTCAACATGCACAGTCTAGTGTTCTGCTCAAAAATCATAAAGAATGATGTGACGGCAGATTTATATTTTTCGCCGTGCTTTAACTATTCCTTTGGGCTTCAATCAGGTGGGCTTTTATTTAGTTCATTTCATGTTTATTAAACTTATTAAATGCTGAGTCAGGTTAAACTCCTGTTGGTTCAAGTGGGAACATGTTGAAAAATGTATGTGACATTAACATTAGTAAAAAAAAATGTTTTAAATGATGGCAAATATTGTTTGGATTAATAAAAATAAACAGTGTGTCGAACAAACCTCGTTCAACTCGTTAAATTTGAGTTTTTAATTAGATTGTTCAATGTTCAGCTGTCCGCCAAAGCATTGTTCCTGTGTGATACCATTTTTTTGTCACTATAATCCTTTTCAAAAGTAATCTGTTACTCTTGAACCTCTTTGTGAATCTCCTTTCAGGATCCATTCCGTCTTCCATTGATCTGAGCTGCTCCCTCTCGCTGACCTTTCATTTTGAACAGTTAATTCCTCTGTCCACAGACATGTGTGATGTTTGAGTGTGTGACGAACGCCCTTGATCCGCCCGGATGCTACCTCACACCAGCGTCTGACTCTACACAACCGCTTCAAAGAGACGTAGGAGACAACTAGAGTTTCACATTTGTCCATCTTGTTTGGACTTCAGCCCAGGAGTGGTGTGTCTGTGTTTGAATGTATTTCAGCACGTCTGTTCGTGTGTGCGTGTGATTGTTTGTGTGTGGTACCGGTCTGTGTGCAGAAAGAGCCAATGGCAAGCTTATCCATAACAGAGCTTATCGTGTGACGTGGAAGGTCACAAGTTTCACCTCGGAATTGCCAAAAACGAGAGCATCGTCAGCCTTTCTGCTTGGATGTTCTTACTTACCTGCTTGTTCCCTTAAAGGCTCAATGTGTAGTTTGGGGCCACCTGTTTCAAAGACACAGGGGGCAGTATTTCACCTCTGCTACCGGGTCCATACAATCTAAATTCATCAATCCTCAAAAGCATCAGTTATTAAAAAAGAAAAATTCTGGCATATCTTACACATCGGACCTTTAACGTTCGCCAAATGTGGCATGTAAATGCATCAGGGGAACGGCCTTTACGCACAATTCTGAACTGCTGCTGCAGTAGGTTTTTTGTAAAGAGTATCTGGCTCGGTATGTTTTAAATGAAGTGCTTGTTTGATCGTCAAACAGCGTCTGAACCTCTCTCCCCCCCATCCCGACACATTTCCGACATCTGGATTTGGGAATTTTTCCAATACCAAAAATAAGAGAAGCACGGTCTTTAGCCAGGTGTTTGAAGGTGAGAAAGTATGCGTGAACTTCTTTTTCAAGTTCTTTTTTTATTTTCACAAAATCATTTCCGCCAATCTTTGTATGCACAAACTCCTGCGACGCCACAAATGCCTTCGAGGAAAGATTTTCTGAAAGTGTGTGTTATCCCCATTTTAAAGATAATTGATGATGGTGATGGCAGGCTACATAGCCTAAAGGGGCTGCAAAAATCCAATATCAAACCTGTTTGAACCAATGTACACATGCAAGGCTGTGACAGATTTCAATTATCAGCTGTATAAAGTGAGATTTGGAATTTATCCTAAAGGAAGAGCTGGTATTCAAAACTTTAAAACTGCAAAACAATTTGGCACTTTATTGTCCGATTTATCAATGTACGTAGTATACATTGGAATACATGTAAAACATACATAACTTTTCGCTTTTCTCCCAGATCACATAACAATCAAATTGCAAATTAGTTGGGAAAGTCAAATTTGGTTCATTTTTGGACTTGAACTTTGCTAAATTCAAGGGTCAATAGGTCAATTTACTACGGCACTAGATACAGCTGGCAAACCTTACAAAAAACATGTACGTTGCCTCAGTAAGGAATTGTAACACAAACCATGTGTCTGTATCTGCTGCTCCGATGATATGAGGAGAAGGAAACCGACTTTATGCATGTTTGTCTTTTTCTACTTCACAATTTATGCTGATCTGTGTTGTGTTTGTCACTGTCTTTGTCTGTTTATAACAGATAATGCACAGGAGTGGAGTGTGTGTGTGTGTGTCGGGGGGGGGGGGGGGGGGGGGGGGGGGGGGGGGGGG